>ML781324.1:856267-886951 GCA_009831015.1 Picea engelmannii | reverse complement strand
TTGATACAATGGTGCTATGGTATTCTATTGTTTTTTATTAAGTCCTTGGTGCGATGGTTTCATGGAATGCATACATTTTATGATCAAATCCTTGGTGCTATATTCCAAATGTTGTTTTGTTTTAAATGCCATTATTTGTTCAAACATTCAGATCGACTTGTCAATGGTTTTCAATAGTTATTTGTTTGGCATGTCGTTTACATTGTTTTTAACACACACCAATAGTAATTTGAATCACCATAGCGCCGTCAATTGTACATTTCGACAGGAATGTTTTGCATGGTTCATTCCATTCCACCACCCTCGCACACTTAGGCATTAATGTCTGCCTCATATCTCGGGCTACCTTTGTTGGTTTTGGGGAAACCTGTGAGCATTCGGTTTTGCGTCTACCCTATCCAACCCCCTCACTGTTTACCCTGCCGACTGTGTGTTCTCTCCCATGGCACCTGTAGTGCACATAGAACCTAATGGCGTCCAAACGCTGCTTTTGTTTGACAATGTTCGTGAGGACCTGGAGAATAATGGATGGTTAGTCTTCATCCAAAAATTTGAGGGTTTCAACCTTGCGGTCGCCCAACAGTTTACCCTCACATTCGATGGATGCAGGGATAAGGTTGGGGACATCCAACTCGAGCTAAATGAAGAATTCCTCAGTTCAGCCACGGGTTTGCCAGCTAAAGGGCAGAGGTGGTTTAAGAATTCAAAAGTGGATGAAGTGTCGTGGCTGCTCCCATTCACATCGAGGAAAATTGTTAGTTGTGACAGAGGTATGCCTGTCACTGCCCTTAAGTCCAGGTGGCATGATTTATTAGCCATTGTTAAGCAATTTGTGACTTGCGAAGGTCATTATGGTTTAGTGTTTCTTTACCATCTCCAGTTGCTTATGAATTTCATAGACTTCCCTTTGAATATGCCTCACTACCTCCTATGCAGTTTGTATAAAATGTTGAAACGATTTAAGAGGGAGAAGGCTGATTCCAACCTCTTCCATCACTGCTTGATCAAAATCGTTATCGTTTATCATTTAAGGCTGAGTGGTGACTGTTGGCAAGCCTTCCTATTAAGGAATGGCTTTGCCACTCCTGAGTGTGTTCAAGTAGACAAGACCATGGTCACTGAAACCCTCATTGGGCCAGCCGTGCCACCTCCTACCCTCCTACCCGCTGTCAAACCCTCGACCTGTCCCAACATCGACCTACCCGACACCATACCCGATCCATGCTTGAAAGACAATACTAAGATTGTTAAGAGGCTTGTAATGAAGAAGGGAAAGGGTAATACCGATGCTAATAGTAAGGGAAAGAAGAATGCACGATGGGTATCCAGGTGCGCTCGGAACAAGCCCAAACAAAACGTAGACCAGAAGCCTATTGTTTTGAGTGAGGATTCAGACTCTGAGATTGAACATTTTTTGATCGAGGAATACCCCTACTCTCATGGCCTCTGTTCTGTTGAACCCAATGACTACATGTCCAACCTTCCATCGTGCCTCAAGGATGACCCTAAATTTCCCGGAATTAAGTTTGACAGTGGAACCCCTGGTAATTTGAGAGAACCCTCACCTGTAGTGACTCAGCCCGATCAACAACAGTGCACTCAATGCAAGTCTTGGCTGGAACGATACTACACAGATGTTCCTCTGTTGCAATCCAAAATTAAGTCCTTAGAGGACCGGGTGGCTGTGTTGTCTGAGGAAAATGTTAGACTGCAAGTCAACGACAAGAGGCAAAAGACCATGGGTTCTATCGTCTTCAGAAATGTTGAGGCAGCTACTACTTTTGTTAACTCAAAGTTATCCTGACTGAATCGTTTTCCTGTAGCCCAAGTATGTTATTTCAATATCGATTTTTGGTTTGAGTTAGCGTAGCCGATTGTGTTTGCTCAGAAATAGTTCTTCTTTGTTTGAATAGATTTAAAAATGATTATGTTATTTTCGAATTACCAAGAATGAGTTCGTTTTGAATTGTGTTTGCATTGAATCGGTACAAAAGATTTGTTTGCTAGATCGATTATAGCTCTGTTTTGATTAAATCGGTTTAATATGATTTTGTTATTCTTGAATTGGTATAAACGATTGAATTGGCTCTGAGTTAGTTTGATATAGTTCTGTTTTGTTTGATTTAAAAACGATTCTGCTTGTTTTAAATTAACATTAGTTGATTGTGTTTGCGTTGAATTAGTTTGATAAATTGAATACAGTTCTGTTTGGATTGAACCTATTTGACACGATTCTGTTGTCCTTGAATTAGCATAAACAATTGAATTCATTTTGAATTAGTAACGAAATAATTGTTTCATAGATCGCACGCATCCCTGTTACCATTCGATGTGATTTCGTTTGCTTTGAATGGGCATAAAAGATTTGGTTAGTTTTAGTGTGAATTATTGGTTTTTCTTTGGATTAGTAATTAAGAGTTGTTTGATTCACCACATACATTGTTGTTATCATTTGGATTGAGTTAAAATGATTTTGTTTGCAAATATGACCAGCTACAAAATCGTGAGATTCTATAGCTAGTCATAAAAGTTGGATTTTGTTGATTTTACAACTGAACACTATCTAAAAATTGTTTATTTTTTCCTATGCGCATAGAACCTAATGGCGTCCAAACACTGCTTTTGTTTGACATTGTTCGTGAGGACCTAGAGAATAATGGTTGGTTAGTCTTCATCCAAAAATTTGAGGGTTTCAACCTTGCGGTCGCCCAACAGTTTACCCTCACATTCGACAGATGCACGGATAAGGTTGGGGACATCCAACTCGAGCTAAATGAAGAATTCCTCAGTTCAGCCACGGGTTTGCCAGCTAAAGGGCAGAGGTGGTTTAAGAATTCAAAAGTGGATGAAGTGCCATGGCCGCTCCTATTCACATCGAGGAAAATTGTCAGTTGTGACAGAGGTATGCCTATCACTGCCCTTAAGTCCAGGTGGCATGATTTATTAGCCATTGTTAAGCAATTCGTGACTTGCGAAGGTCTTTATGGTTTAGTGTTTCTTTACCATCTCCAGTTGCTTATGAATTTCATAGACTTCCCTTTGAATATGCCTCACTACCTCCTACGCAGTCTGTATAAAATGTCGAAATGATTTAAGAGGGAGAAGGCTGATTCCAGCCTCTTCCATCACTGCTTGATCAAAATCGTTATCATTTATCATTTAAGGCTGAGTGGTGACTGTTGGCAAGCCTTCCTATTAAGGAATGGCTTTGCCACTCCCGAGTGTGTTCAAGTAGACAAGACCATGGCCACTGAAACCCTCGTTGGGCCAGTCGTGCCACCTCCTACCCTCCTACCCGCTGTCAAACCCTCGACCTACCTGACAACATACCCAATCCATGCTCGAAAGACAATACTAAGATTGTTAAGAGGCTTGTAAGGAAAAAGGGAAAGGGTAATACCGATGCCAATAGTAAGGGAAAGAAGAATGCACGATGGGTATCCAGGTGCGCTCGGAACAAGCCCAAACAAAACGTAGACCAGAAGCCTATTGTTTTGAGCAAGGATTCAGACTCTGAGATTGAATGTTTTTTGACCGAGGAATACCCCTACTCTCATAGCCTCTGTTCTGTTGAACCCAATGACTACGTGTCCAACCTTCCACTGTGCCTCAAGGATGACCCTAACTTTCCCAGAATTAAGTTTGACAGTGGAACCCCTGGTAATTTGAGAGAACCCTCACCTGTAGTGACTCGGCCCGATCAACAATAGTGCACTCAATGCAACTCTTGGCTGGAACGATACTACACAGATGTTCCTCTGTTGCAATCCAAAATTAAGTCCTTAGAGGACCGGGTGGCTGTGTTGTCTGAGGAAAATGTTAGACTGCAAGTCAACGACAAGAGGCAAAAGACCATGGGTTCTATCATCTTCAGAAATGTTGAGGCAGCTACTGCATTTGTTAACTCAAAGTTATCCTAACTGAATCGTTTTCCTGCAGCCCAAGTATGTTATTTCAATATCAATTTTTGGTTTGAGTTAGCGTAGCCGATTGTGTTTGCTCATAAATAGTTCTTCTTTGTTTGAATAGATTTAAAAACGATTATGTTATTTTCGAATTACCAAGAATGAGTTCGTTTTGAATTGTGTTTGAATTGAATTGGTACAAAAGATTTGTTTGCTAGATCGATTATAGCTCTGTTTTGATTAAATCGGTTTAATACGATTTTGTTATTCTTGAATTGGTATAAACAATTGAATTGGCTCTGAGTTAGTTTGATATAGTTCTGTTTTGTTTGATTTAAAAATGATTTTGTTTGTTTTAAATTAGCATTAGTCGATTGTGTTTGCGTTGAATTAGTTTGATAAATCGAATACAGTTCTGTTTGGATTGAACCAATTTGACACGATTTTGTTGTCCTTGAATTAGCATAAACAATTGTATTCATTTTGAATTAGTAATGAAATAATTGTTTGATAGATCGCACGCATCCCTGTTACCATTCGATACGATTTCGTTTTCTTTGAATGGGCATAAAAGATTTGGTTAGTTTTAGTGTGAATGATTGGTTTTGCTTTGGATTAGTTATTAAGAGTTGTTTGATTCACCACATACATTGTTGTTATCATTTGGATTGAGTTAAAATGATTTTGTTTGCAAATATGACTAGCTACATAATCGTGAGATTCTGTAGCTAGTCATAAAAGTTGGATTTTGTTGATTTTACAACTGAACACTATCTAAAAATTGTTTATTTTTGCCTATCTACAGGTGTACATGAATTTCAATGGGAATTGGATATGTTGTGGCAGTTTAGAACATGATTTTATTACACAGTTTTTGTATTAGGTTGTTAGTCTTAGATAGGAATAACAATCTGGGAGATTATTCCCATATTTTGTGCAAGCAGTTTTTGATAATTCCAACAGGGATGTTTTACCCTGTGGCCTTTATATATACATTATTTTTGTAAAGAACCCATCACTGTTGGGAGAACAAAGACAATGGACTTATGAGGATACAGACTGGAATGAAAGTGGATGTTTTGTAACAGCTTTAGCTTTCAATATATCAAACTTTTATTTCGAGTTTTGGTCATATCAGTTTGTAATCAAATTATCGACTACTTTAGCTATCATAATTTGTTGCAGGTTGATGTGATTTGGTTTATGTGTTGTCCATATTTGATGTCTCTTATTTTAACAACAATTATCCTGTTTCAATTTAATGAGCAGAAGGTTTTTCTTCTTTGTTAAGTGAACAGTTATGTACAAATCTTCGCACTGGGATTTATCTAAATGTGATGATCTGTAAATTATAAGATTGTTGTTGTTTTATGTCTTGTTTGTTCTGTCATTCATATTCAAAGAGAATTGCTGCTTCCTATTTACAAGAAGCCTGTGGAAAAATCTAGTGCGGGTTTCCTCCCATCAAACAGCTGAATCGGGTGCTGTGAACAGGACAAATAGGAAGCGTTACTTCAGGTCAGTTTTTTATTTGCAATTTAATAGTTAAATAAATTCGAGAATTATCAATAGTTTAGATAGATATATATAGTACAGATTGTTATCTTAATTGCTTCGCTTAGTTAGTTTTCATTTCACTTCTTTCACATAAAAGTTATAAAATAAAAAATAATAGCTTAGCTGTCATAAGACAATTTACACATGATTTTTGCAAATTTAGATCAAAATTTGTATGCTATAAATACTGTACATATATAATTGAGATCTAATTATGTTGATAGCTCAGCTTTTAATTTCATAGAATTATTGTTGGATAATATTAATAAGTAAGCTATATATATTTTAGAATTGTATATAGTTTGCTGTAGTTAGTTTTTTTTCACTTAGATTAGTTTCTTTAGTTTAGTTTTTCTTTCACTTTCCTAGGACTTAGATCGTCCAACAGAGCCGCTAAACCCGTCGGAGTGGATCATTCCAAACGGCTTGGGTTATTTAGACAACCCCGGACCGGATCCACCCCTCCAGTTGATGAGCAGTCAATTTCGCCCGTCAACAGGTTCTAACACACTTATTTCCAGCAATATGTGCAATTTGATTTCAGAGTATGAGTACATGTTCAAAGATCACCCCAAAATTGTGTCTCCACGCACATTCACATCGAGTTTCATATATCTGTTCTAAATATTCTATTTCTACTGATTGCATTTCCCAAATCATCATTGCAACTTACAACCATGTCATTTTCCCAAACTCACTACACTTTAACCATGATTCCCTCTTCCAATTCATTGCTATCCCATTGCTATTCTCTCTCATAACCACACATCCATTTTCTTCATACAAATCGATTAAACCATACATCAAATTACATTCACAAGAACTCAACTCCATCATAGCCAACATTACATCCATAAACATAAACCCTCTCTAATCAATTGCGCCCAGATCTGAGTGTTTTCGAGATTGGTTACAGAGGCAGATAATTTCCATTCCATCTCTCAATAATTCTTTGTGAATTGTTGTCATTAGTCCAATAATATATGAAACACAAAGAGTTAAAGCCATTCCTCTTATATTCCTCTACTTTCACTCTAAAATCATGTTCTTGTAATTAATTAGAAGATTTTATCACATCTGTAATCCATTGAACACGGAAAACACAAAGTGCATTTATTTCCATATATTCCTCTTCATATATATCATTGCTACATATTTTCATTCATTCGGTAGATCCATTATTCCGTTAGGTAGATTTCATTATTGTTGTTGTATCCATTTAAAGAATTGTCTTGGAGTTTTAGTTTCATTTGTTTACAAGTCATTTTTAAATTGTCTTCATTGTCTTTTAATCTAGTTCTCTTTGATTTAATTTTCTTGTAGCTTAGCTAACCACTACTGGAAATAATCATTGAAGGAAAAAAAACTTAAGTAAGCTACTCACGACTAATCACACGAACATCACCCTGAGTGCATGAAAGACTGTGATCTAAACCTTTATAGCACTAAGTTATTCCTACGTCCCAGTGATCAATCCTTAGTGTTAATTTCTTGCAGTGTGGGTTTGAAGATTGTTTTGTCGGCTTTAGATTAGGCTAGACTAGGATCTGATCCTTTGTTTTCTGCGCCTGCACCTCGAAGCTTACAAGCCCCGGTTGATAATTAAATGTGGGAATTGATAGTGCATATATTTAGCCCAACACTAGCTAAAGGCAAATTCAGGAAAATCGAAGGGTAACAACAACAATCAAGGAAAGATTGCATCTTAGAGTGAGAAATATGGCTTTTGATTTTTTTATTTTATCTATTGTGGATGACAGTTGACTTCAAGAATTTTTGGACAACATGTTTATTTTTTGGGTATATGAGTAATACTTTTTTTTTAAAATAATTTCAAATATCATTAGCTAATGGTCAAATGTGAATATGATGATGGGAGCAACAAGGGAGTGTGTTTTGCTTAACTAACTAGTTATGTTATGATTGTTATGAGCTAAAGGGAGTCACAAGGGGTCCCACCTACTAGTTGTTATTTATTTATAACTCTTATTATGATTATTAATTTCCCCCCCTTAACTAAAAAGTTGGTTAAATCTTTTGTTAACTTAACTAATGAGGTGGTTCAACTACCTCAACCAATTCTGATTTGCTTAATGGCAAAAGGAAAGGGAGGAACAAATGGAGATAGAAGCAGATGCATACTAAGGTTTTCTCTTTGAGTTTATGTTGAGATAGTTCAGTTTTCATTCATTCATTTATTCATCACAAGCCTAATTCTCTTTTATGATAGCAGAGTCTTACATCATTCAGGCACTTGTTTTTCAGAGGTGTTGATCTATCTTTGATAGTCTGTGTAGACTAGTCTGTTTGTGAATTAGTTTTCATGACTGACAAAGTCTATTGTGCAAAGTCGAGTGGGAAACAATTTGTGGAAAGATGATCCAACTTTTAGAGTTTAGTTTTGGTTTTATGTCAAAGGTCCTTTTATATGTTCCATCGGGGACGTCTAAGTTTGACTTTGGTCCAAAATTTCTGTATGAGATTTTGTAAAGAAAATGACTCTTTGGTGAATTGGAATGAAATAAAGGATTGCTTTCTGTCTCATATGTCTTGATTATCATCTTGGTGTATTTATTTTTGTCTTTACATTTATTTCAGAAACTGTTATATTCAAAAAATTACATAAAAAGTAAATTTCCAGCAAGCTTTTCTATTAATAAAATACTAGCCTAAGCACTTGTAATTAATACTTGTGAGTTATGATGTTATTTTGTTGGTTATAAACATAGGGTGATATTCTCGTCTATTTTTCTTTAGCCAGGTAGAATCTGAAAATGCTTGAGGAAGATCATTTCATATCTTTTCCTCAACATTTATTGGGCAACCATACTGGGGAGATCTTCAATATCTCTCTGGTTAATTTTTATACTCTATTTTCATCGATACATCTTTCTTTTTCTGATATTGATTCTTTGATTGTTTTATTCTTAATGACTGTTCATATTGCAAGGCAGCCCAATATTGAGCCTAGTCTTCAAAATCAGACGAGCATTGCTTTGAATTTGTTTAATATCATCTTAGAAACTGCCAATACCTGTGTTGAGCTTAACCATTCTTGGGAAGAAATTGAATGAGATATTAGTGCTCAAGAACAATTGGAAGCGAGACGTAGACAACCTAGAAATCAATAGTAACCCTTTTGTTTCTTCAAGTTTTTTCCTTTCTTTCATGTCCTTAGACTCTCGCTCTTCTAGAAGAAGAAGAGGCTTGTCACTTGAAATCAATCCTATTGCTGAAATAGGAATAAGAAATGTTGTGTTGTCTGCCCAACAAAGTTCTCTAAGGAGGACTTTATTTGATTCATCCAGTTCATCTTTCTTTCCCTCATCTATCATCCACAATATGGAATCTAGTGGTGGTTCCGGTGGCACTGGAAATTCTCGATCTTCTCAATATTCATCCTCATCAGAGTTTGGTAGCTTATATAGCCACCATATCCCTGTCCAATCTACCACCAATCCCACCAAAGTCATTAAAAAGTATGGGCTTTTTCAGTTCGAAGAAGACACCAAAACCACACCGTGGCATGTGTCTTCTCCTCTTAACCTAGCACCTGCTACTCGTCCAATTCCTAAATTTAAAGAGCATATTCCTAGGTTTTCAGAAAATAACATTGTCACTACAAACGAACACCTGGTGGCATTTTCCAATGCTTGTCATAACATAGGGGCCAACGACAATGAGACTTGCATGCGCTTATTCGTCAATTCCTTGGAAGGAAAGGCTATAGCTGACTTCTTTGACCTTCCTCCTAAGATTCTATATACTTTTGAGGAATTAATATATTGGTTCTGATCCACTTATGGTCAATCTAAAAGCTCGACTGAGAAGTTAAGGGAATACAATAACGCCACCTATAAGGATGGTGAGACCATAAAGTCTTTCAATTTGTGTTTCACCAAGTTATACAATCAAATCCCCGAACTCATTCGCTCACAGAACCAAGCCGCTTTCATGCATTACTACAATGCCTTTCCTTCCCCCTACCTTCATAGGCTCGAGGAAAAATCCATCGATAATCTCAGTTATGCTCTGCATGCTTGTTCAGAGTATGAAGAACAACTTGAAAGAACTAGCCTTGCCTAGGGAGAATCAGTTATACAGATAGACATGTCTGCCCTTTTACAAGTAGTGCAAGATATGAACAATCGTATGATAGCATATGAGCGGAAAGGAACTGTTTCTCCTCTCACCCTTGGAGCTTCATCCTCTTATACACCCCCCTTTAGAAATCCGGTTGAAAACAATTTTTAGCCTAAAGCTATCCTGCCTCGAAGTTGGTGTAGCTTTTGTGAAGAACACCACGAAAAAACCACATGTGAGGTAAAGAAGAGTGTCAAAGATAAGATCTTTGGTAAAAGACTAGAAGCTACTATCGTTGTGCTATATTTTGAAGAGCCAGAATATGTCATGGTCATCAACACTAGGAACAAAGCCTATGCTCCCAAGGGAAAATTTTATCCACCCCGCAGTTCTTCTACCCCGAGCTCATCCTAAACCGCTGCTACTCTCCAGGTTCCTAAGGTTCCTGAGAGTCAAGGAATCTTTCCTCCTCTCCCCTTTTCCAAATACAATATCTTGAATTAGTTGGCCAACATGAAAGAAGATGCAACCCTTCTAGACATGGTTTCCATCCCCGAACAATAGATGCATTTGAAACAATTCATGGAAGGAAAATCTTCCATCGTAGCCAATCTTTCCGAAGAGGTAAACAAAGAGGATTCTTCTGTAAATAAAGTAGGTGTACATAACTTTAGATACCCTGTAAAAAATCCCCCTTTTTATATTTCTATAAAGATTATGGATAAGATTGTCCATTGTTGCCTCATTGATGGTGGTTCGGGCCCAAGTGTGATGTCGAAGATTATTATGGAAGATCTAGGCTTATATTGTAAAAATGAAAACGCCAAAAGCATGCTCTCCTATAATAGTCTACAACAAACAACCATAGGAGATATTAAGGATGTAGCCTTGGTTTTATGCGCTCATCCTAAGATAAGAACAACCCTCAGCATTCAAATAATTGATATGCCTATCAACAATTACTCAATTATCTTGGGAAGGGATTGGCAAGCCTTAACAGGTGGATACCTCTCACTCAACGGGACACATTTATCCGTTCCACGGAATGGTAAGAACATTATAGTCCTTAGATAGGGAAGAATTTCACATTACATAGAGAATGTTCCACAATCTAAAGTAAACTATATCGAAGAGGACCTAGGGGTGTATTCCATCTTTGCTGAAGAGGATAATATTCCTTTGGAAAGAATCTATTTAGATGATGATATGTGGTAGATGCACTTTGATGGTTCACGCTCTAATGAAGGTAATGGGGTTGGAATTACCTTGGTCTCCCTTGCAAGAAGAATTCATAATCTGTATTACAGGTTAGAGTTTGCTTGTACAAACAATGTCACTAAGTTCAAAGATTTATTATTAGGCATTGAAAATGCCCTTAATCTTGGTTGTGGTCACCTTTCAGTTTTCGGATATTCTGAGCTTGTTGTGAACTCGATACGAAAAATGTGCTCTCCCAGCAACAAACTGATGGAACGATACTCCCAAACTATTTGGGCACTTATCTCGAACCTTTTATCCTTCAACATCACTCATGTTAAGAGGGAGTTGAATTCAATGGCTGGTCGGTTAGCTATCTTTACAGCTTCTCCTAATCAACAAATTTTACCTCATAGGCATGATTGTTCTTTTCAATCTCTATATTGTCCATATATCCCTGACAATGTAGAATCTTGGCAAGCCCTCCCTAACAATAAGAGAATTTGTGCTTTCATTCAAGATGAACCTTTTAAGCCCGAGGAGATTATACCCATAGAAAACAATAAAATTACTGAGGACTTGACTCCTCTTGAGAGTTTGTTTTCATTGAGTGATGTAGGCAATAAGGAAGAACAAAAAGAAGAGGATTTATGAAAGAAGGTGGTTGAAACCATCTCCATGAACATTAGAACACCTGAATCTTCAACGAATGTTAAAATAAATGTCCAATTTTCTGATAAAGAAGAGATGAGATATGTCGAGCTACTCGGTGGATTTCAAAATGTTTTTGCTTGGTTTTATGAGGATCTTCATGGTTTTGATCCAGGTCTTATTCAACATACTATGAAACCAGCTAGGCAAAAACAAGGACTTGTTAACTCTGCACTGAAAGAAACCTTTCAAAGGGAATTGAGAAATTTCTTAAGGGCTAGGATTATTTTTTCAGTCCACCCTGAATAGGTTCCAAATTGGGTACCTACTTCACATACCATTGATCATATTAGAGCCTGCATTCATTTTTGCACCTTTAGTGAGGCTATTATGAGAAATATTTCCCCCTCCCTCAATACAAGAATAATTTTGTAGCAGGTCGTAGAGTTACTACTGAAGCCCTAACTTGACAAAATTTTGTGTTACAATAAAATCAAGGTAAAAGGGAAAAATGTTCACAAAACCACTTTTATTACTAATTGTGATACTATGTGTTACAAATGCCTACTTTCTAGCTTACTTGATGCAAGTACCGATTTTAAAAGGCCTATACACACAACTTTCGATGAATTAATGAGTGTCCATATTTATCTTGATGATTTAATCATGTGCGTCAAGGGGGTGATAATTACATCAAAATTCCAAGTGTTGGGTCCTTTACAAATTGCTTTTGTCTTGGACACTAACTCTTACATTTTGAAGGATTTACAGAAGTAATTTTTTTCTTACAACACTAGTAGTCCTCGCTTGAAATATTGCGAGGGACCAACGTGAAAAGTTCAAATGATGATTGGATTCTTTGTATATTAGTAGTTTAGCTCTACTTTCATTTTGTGTTATTTTCTTTTCTTCTTTACAATAGTTTGATTTCTGCTTTCTGTTTCAAAACTTTTCTTACCGCTTCTTCATTCTTGTCTTTTATTGCTACTATTTTAATTTCTGCATTTTTTACTTCTGTCATGATTTTGTTTCCTATCATCTTTTAGTTAATTTGGTCAAGATAGGATGTTGGATCAATTCTGCCAGAATGACACTCCTGCAAAGCATTATTACTCAATAACAATCAAGCTTACACAACTGTTATGATGTATCCTCTGAAGAACCCTTGAAATTGTTATATATTTCCACTGTTGTCTTGTAAAGAATTGGTTATCTCCCGCTTCTTCTTGCCATTTCTTCATCCATTGATATTTTAAGAGTAAGTCTAATTTTTTTTTCCTTGAAGTGGGAGCATATCCTGATCGAATGATTATGCATACAGTGGTAAAAACCCCTCATACTTAGCACTTTTCATGAATTATTCCCAAATTCCCAGTCATCTTTACATTAAATCAACTCACTTCCCCTTGTTGCATAATATTCTTGGTTATATCTTCTTGACCTGCTGTTCTTGGTCTGCAAAACCATGAGTTTTGAGTTCTAAATCTGTTGAAAACAAATTTCCCCGTGGAGTCGCCAGTTTGTTGACAATTAAAATCGCAACGATTTCGCGCAAAGTGTTGCTAAAGCCTATTATTATAAAAGCTAAATAATACTAGTAGGTCGGACCCCCTTGTAGATTGGAGATCAAGTCTAGTGCTTATTTGATGTTGTGCTACTATTCGACACTTCTTACATGGTGATATAATCTAGGTTTATTGGGGATTGAGAAGGCATGCTCTGTGTTTTGTGCTACTCTAGGATAAGTTTTATTTTACAACGGCGTATGTTATCCTTGTTATCACCACTATCTGTTATCGAGATCTATTACTAGGAAACCTGCACGATAAACATGTTAGCAAATACATACACAAGAAAATTGGAAAAGGGCAAAAGGAAATATAAAAGCAAAGGGAAGAAACTAAAGCCATGCTATATACTATGCTACATGCATCGATTTTTAATGAGTTGTTGTTATCCTAGCTATTAAGTTAATAGCTATGTGATTTTTTTGAGTTATATAGTTGATATACATGGTGTTTATGTTATGGCATAATTTGATGTGGATCGTGCTATTGGTGATGGTTCGATACATGGTTTACTTAATTAGGATTATATAGTTGATATGCAATATGGTTAGGTTGGAAATGGAAGGAATGATGCAAGTGGTGCGTTTGACGAGAAATAGATGTCATTTCCAATGCATGGTTTAAATGAATGGTTGATGGATTAATGGCTGGCGTGTACTAATGAATTAATTGACTTTGGGTGGAGGTGATGTGCATTTACTGCACATCACCCTTACTCCTTCCGTTGGCCGCCACCCTAGTCAGGCTATTTTTCAACCTTTTTGCTGTGGTTATGCTCTGATTTTCAAGCAGAGAGGAATCGCTCGACCAACTCACGTTTTAAGGTGCCTTGATTACAGGTATGTCTTTTTTTGGCCATCCATGAGTCTGCTCTGTTTATGAAATGAATATTGGCTCAAATGTATGGGTTGTGCTTTCCTTAAGTATTGCAACTGTGTAAAATTGTGATTTTTGGAATGAAGCGTGATGGTTTTTTTTGCAATAATGTTGAAGTCATAGTGTTATTGGTCATCCTGGGTGTTAGCAGCCATAAGGGCTCTCTATTATCCTTGCTAGTTTAGTTGGAGGGTTTTTGTTTGGTCTTGGGTGGCTGGTTGTCTTCACGCATTCATATCACCTTACCCAGTCTTTGGCTTTTATGGGGTTTTAATAGTTGGAAGCACTCTGTGTCACTGCATTTTGTTCACTTGGGAATTGGGTTGTTGTCACAATAAATGGTCTCACAATGGGTTATATTGCTCTTTCTCGACCCTGTTTGCACCTCAACATTGTAGTTGGTTGACTGGAGAGCCACGAGGGTAATACCCCGTGTGTATTAAATATCATTACCAAGCCGAATTAGAGCTTTTCTTTTTTGTTCATAGCCCCTCCTGTTGTGTGATTTGTTACCTTGTCCATGAATAAATTGTGGTTTTCTCCGTGTATGCACCATTGGTCTCAAAGGTTTTCACCATTGAAAGGAGTTGGCTCTAGCTTTCCCTGTGTTGGCCACAGAGCAAACCCTTAACTCTATAGGTCTGAGGGTTGATAGAGAAGACCGACGTGGCCTTGTCGGGTTTACTATTGGTTATTGTTGATGGGTATTGTCAACAGAATTGATTACAGGATCGACCAGTGGATCATGTGACAATCGTGTTGGTTTTGGTATCTAATCACTATTGGTGTTATTACAGTGGATACACCCTGCATGGTTAATTGGACAAATCAAATACATAGTCACTCTCCTGGTGTTTTGATAACCCAATAATTTTTTTAATTGAGCAAGTCACAACGTCACTTCATGTCGATGCGCGGGTATGTGTGGTTTCCACAACATGTTAGGTTGGGTTGTTGATTATTACGACAATCCAAGTAATAAGCTCAACATTGATTTGGTTGATTGAATATTGGGGTTCATACATAGTCACTGTCTTTTGCATTAAAGATTATTGGGATGTTAAACTCAGCATTAGTTACAATGGTTTGATGATATCGTGGGTAATGCATTTGTATGTGTGGTGTTCCTACACCACGAATAAATGGTCACTATAACTATGAGTTTTTTGGCAAAATGGTTATTTCAACCGGGATGACTATGGAAATTCCATCCACTGTATGCGTTATGTTTATTTGATTGCGTCATCAAGGATGAGCCTGAGTTTTACATAGCATGGTTTTGATTGCAGTTTGATTAATTTGAGCAATACTATATTAGATTGATAGCTCGATACGATGGGTTGAGTTAATGATACTATGACTGTGTGTTTAGAATTGTCAAATGGAATGTTGCATCGTGGTGTTTGAGGTATGGCTACCCACTCTATATGATATGAATATTTTTCGTTTGCGCACTCAGAGATAGTCACAGAGTTTTAAGCACAACTTTGTTGCAATTCGATTATTTGTATTATGAAGTCAGGCATGTTGTTGCTACCTCGTTGTGTTGGATGGATAACCTAGCTTTTTTATTATTTAGAGTCACGTTGAATCGGGCTTGTACAGTCATAGAATTGCACTTGCGTTGATTGAACTATTTTGTGTTTCCTACAACATAGCATGAGTTGGAATGGTGGTTGTTGTCTGTCTGTTTAAATGTCGAGTCATGGTTTTTGCAATTTAAATCTGGATTATGGGGTTGGCTATCCACTATGTATGTTTAATGAATGTCATGCATTTTAAATGACATGTCCGATTGTAGTGACAATATCTCTGTGCCTCCTCACATCTCATTGCAACCCGAGGTTCCTGAAAATGATGGATGGAAAGAGATTGTCCACCTGTCAGTCTCCCAACATCGTGGCTGGCCTAATTTATCTCTACCTGCTCCTCCACCCATTAACCCCATTGTCCAAGATCCCCCCCACTCACCAATGCATCCCTCTCATGCTAGAAAAAGGTTGAAAACCGAGGCCCACCATGCCTTTGGCAAAGGAAAAGACACTGTTGTCCCTTCCTCACCCTCTAATGGATCTGACAAATCCATGTCTTCCTGGATGCATTTGAGGGACGATTGTTCCCACGTGATTAGCGAGATTAGGCCTAAAGGCTAAGCCCGGACAAAGGAAAATTCAGGAAAATTGAAGGGTGAAAACAACAATCAAGGGAATATTGCATCTCAGAGTGAGAAAAATGGCTTTTGAGTTTTTTTATTTTATCTATTGTGGATGACAATTGACTTCAGGAATTTTTGAACAACATGTTTATTTTTTGGGTATATGAGTAATACTGTTTTTTGAAAATAATTTCAAATATCATGAGCTAATGGTCAAATGTGAATATGATGTTGGGAGCCACAAGGAAGTGTGTTTTGCTTAACTAGCTAGTTATGTGATGAGCTAAAGGGAGTCACAAGGGTTCCCACCTACTAGTTATTATTTATTTATAACCCTTATTATGATTATTAATTCTCCCCCCTTAACTAAAAAGTTGGTTGAATCTTTAGTTAACTTAACTAATGAGGTGGTTCAACTACCTCAACCAATTCTGATTTGCTTAAAGGCAAAAGAAAAGGGAGGAACAAGTGGAGATAGAACCAGAAACATACTAAGGTTTACTCTTTGAGTTTATGTTGAGATAGTTCAGTTTTCTTTCATTCATTTATTCATCACAAGCCTAATTCTCTTTTATGATAGCAGGGTCTTATTGTAGACAACAATATTCAGTACTGAATTACATCATCCAGGCACTTGTTTTTCAGAGGTGTTTATCTATCTTTGATAGTCTGTGTAGACTTGTCTGTTTTTGAATTAGTTTTCATGACTGACAAAGGCTATTGTGCAAAGTCGAGTGGGAAGCAATATGTGGCAAGCTGGTCCAGCTTTTAAAGTTCAGTTTTGGTTTTCTGTCAAAGGTCATTTTGTATGTTCCATCGAGGACGTCTAAGTTTGACTTTAGTCCAAAATTTCTGTATGAGATTTTGTAAAGAAAATGACTCTTTGGTGAATTGGAATGAAATGTCTCATCTGTCTTGATTATCATCTTGGTGTCTTTACTTCTGTCTTTACATTTATTTCAACAACTGTTATATTCATAAAATTACATAAAAGGTAAATTTCCAGCAAGTTTTTCTATTAATAAAAGACTAGTCTAAGCACTTGTAATTAATACTTGTGAGTTAGGATGTTATTTTTGTTGGCTATAGACATAGGGTGATATTCCCGTTTATTTTTCTTTATCCAAACAGAGTCTAAAAATGCCCGAGTAAGATCATTTCATATATTTTCCTCAACACATACCTCTCTTTGAAAATTTCTGCCAAAATTCTCTCAAAAATTTACTTCTCTAATTTTTCTCCTTCATAAATTTCTGTCTTCAAAACTATTTCTTCATTTAAGTGCTCCATTACTATTTCTTCATTTAAGTGCTCCATTATTGAGGAAAGCGATCATGACTCACTAATTGACAACCTCTTAAAGGGTTCTCAACATCGTTTCAATTTCCAAGGCATGAATTTGATCGAGTATATATATAAACTGTCCGCCATTGTATGGCCGTCCTAAAATAATTTCTTGCCCAAAATAACCAGAAGGTAAAATAATCACAACATCAAAGAAAATAGGAATCTTTCCTAGAAACATTTTTAAAATTCATGGATTAGGTGCATGAGAGAAAACGAATCGTATCCAACACATGTTCTGCATTTCTCTCCATTCTTTTTCCAATCCCATCTCTTGTAGTTGGTGTTCAACTATGTATCCTCTCACTCAGCATCAACTTCTAGCCTTGGTAGCAATGGAAGATGGATGTGTTGGGCGCGGAAAGGATGCATTGAAAGGCTCACGGTTTTCATAAATTCCAAATATTCAGCGACAAAAAGTTGTTCAACAGCAAGTTCATCACATTTACAAGGACATAATCCCACACACCAGGTCCAGTAAGCGTAACCAACAACCCTATTAATTCTTGTATATTCCAGCAACCAATAAACTCCCCGATGACAAGAACACACGCATGGATACAAATCTTCGAATGGACAGTTCCTTACATGTAAAAACGACGCACTAATTTAAAACAAATATCAGAAATGTACTTGCAGTGACTCTCTTCAGAATTCTATACACTGACAGATTAATGTTTTACCAAAGAAACCACCACTGACCTTCTTCTATATTACTTTCTCTTAGTACGCACATACCCTGTTCTATTCTCAAAATATGGATTGTACGCCATAACTTCAGAAAACCTTTTGTTTTAAGAGTACACATGACCATCTGTAATAAAATCATCATCCTTTGTTTCCTTCAGGAGAGAGCAACATTTTTTATGACCATGACCCCTGCAACCCGTTGATTCTTTTACTTCTTGACATGCTGGATTTTATTTTGATCTGTTCGACATCTTTAGGTCATTCCAATGTGAGAAGATGCGTCCTCAATCCATTTTAACATCCATTAACATGGAGAGGTTCCATTCACTTGTCTTCATTTGGGCTTATTTTCCAATAAGGATCATAGGAGCATTTTAATGAGCATTTAAAATTAAAGACAAATTAAAGGTGGCAACTCCTCTTTCAATATAAAGCTTAGCTTGGATAATAGTGCTATGACAAGCATTGTATAACATATTTTATTATGGTATGGCATGACATAATGCAAATAATATAGTCCTTATGTCATAATTTAAAATATAAGAGACATTTTGAAAGGTGAGATAATGTATCATGATCTCAAAATTTGTAATGTGACACGTCTTTAGTTAACCTTTAACAATTCCTTTTATTTTCCCTTTAATAGAAGGTTACATAGACAAAGGGAGTATATGATATGAAGACTAATATTTTGAAAAGTGAGGAAGACCATGAAAAAGTCATATATTTGGTAATATGTTGGGTAAGACGTGGAATGATCTCAAGCTTATAACATAGTATTTATTTACTCTTTCACCAAAGGTTATGCATATAAGGTGAGTTATATGGGAAAAAAAAAGTGATAATAAGGACTTTTGACATACAGTGTCATCGATGTGAATAATGTGCGGAGTGAAAAAAGGGTCAATCTTAGAATTAAGTCAAGCATCCAAAAAAAATGCCAGTAACATTGCACCAACCTTTAACGATAATAAGCAAAACTTTGTGCATGTAATGTGACTTGAGAGGGAGCCTGGAAACACTTTGTTGGCTAAGTATTGTTGACAAAAATCGTCATCAACATTGCGGAACAAAGCCTCCGAGTGTGTCGGCTAGCACCATCCACGAACACAACATAAACCTTGAATTCACTTGACATCTACCACAATGCATCAACAGAATAAACTACACATCCATAAAACAAAAAGATACTAAGAAGTAAAGATAAATATATACACTACTTACAAGAATTCACACTCATGTGACCAACCTAAGCATAATACTTCTTAAGATAAATCCCATTTCTGGGCTCAGGCAACAAATTTCCTTCAAAGTCAACCAATTCATAAGCGCCTTTTTTCCAAAACTTTTTTTATAATAAACGGTCTGAACCACATGGGTTTAAACTTGCTTGCCCCAAAGGGACATTTATCTTGATCATAGACCAAGACAAGATCACCTTCAAAGAAAACTATAGGGCAGACCGACCGATCATATTGACACTTGACACACCATTTATGAGCCTCGTTAGCCAAGGTTTCATTTTGACGCTGTTCATCGAGCTGGTTAAGATAGATAAGACACTCTTCAAGCGCAATTGTGTTGGGTAGTAGTTCCACTACCAACTTGAGAGAAGGAATATGACTCTCTATAGAAAAGATTTCCTCCATCCCGTAAACAAGTTGGAAATGAGAGAATATTGTAGCATTCTTGATGGAAGTTCCATATGCCCAAAGTGTTTAATACAACATCAAATGTCAATTCGACTTGGCCGAGTTGATTGTCTATTGGAGAATAGTATTAAGAGACTTATTGAAAGCCTCCACTTGACCATTTTCTTGTGGATAATAGGGTGAAAAATTTTCTTGTTTAAACCCTAGCTTTGATGTTAACTCATACATCATCTTATTTTGAAAGTGACTGCCATGGTCCGTGACAATCTCTTTCGGTATACATAACCTAGCAATGATTTGGTTGACAATGAAGAGAGTCATCGTTTCCCTATCATTACTAAATGTTGGCATGGCTTCGACCCACTTGGTGAAGTAGTCTACTGACACAATGGTATAAAGATTCCCCCTAGCAGAAGTTGGGTGGCATGTGGTGAAATCATTCCCCACTTAGTGAAGGGATTGTTATCCCCATTTTGTGGATAACTAGGGAGATAATGTCTCGGGGCCCTCAGGTTGCAGATATGGAGTGCCAAGAGACTACATAACCAACAATACACTTTGCACAGATGGAAAACCCACTCACTACCACAGATCGTCACAGGTTTACAGATGGAATCCACCACACCAGTTGGCTTCCGGAAGGCAGTGGGCCTTGCTCCATGAGGTACAAGTCAGTATTATGGTGATAATCATTACAAGACCTAAGCCATTTGATTATGTTGTATCTTAAATTTCTCTAGATTTCATGATAAGTTCTTGGACATTATGTCTTCTTGTGGTTGACATCGTTCCCTAGTAAGTGATCTTCTTTGGGAATGGGTTTGATGCTAGGAAATCCCTTAATGAGCCATCATACCATTCCCAACCATACTTACCATTTTCCATCATTTCCCCCCTTCGTTTTCTTATCTCTTGGGATTTTAGGGTGTATTGAACCAAGAAGGGGTTGTCCCTCATTCTATGGGAAGAAGGGGATAAAGGTCCAGAGGGGTTGTTGTTGGGTAAAAGATAAAATCCATATATGAACCTTCCATATTCTTCGCCCAGGGATCACCCAAGAAAGAAATAAAATGCTTATCTTTGAATAAAATGGGACCCTTAATATAAGAAAGAAATGCATTAAAGGTAGATTAAAGGATAGGAGGTTTCTTCACGAACCGACCTATCACATCCATGGATATCTAGTGGTATGACATTGTCATTATCTAGTCACCAAACCGGGGCAGTGACTCTCAGTTGCATGGCTGAGAGAAAGGGGGTCTCATCACGAGTCAAACTTCTCATTTCCATTTGGTATTTGTGGGTGACATTTCCACCATCTTGTCACCATGCTAGGGCAGTGACATTCAACCTATCCTTTTGCTAAAGAAAATTTAAAGAAATAAATATAAAAGGAAAATAATGGGCTTGGAAAAAGTGCATTGAGGACGAAGGCACCACACACCCTCTACAATGGCACCCATAAATGAGACACTATGACCCCTTGTATGTCATGAGCCTTATGCCCATTGAGTCTTGACCCCATCCACCTCATACACCTTACATGGCTTAGAGAGGGACCTCTTGGAGGATATCCTTGGCCTAGGGAAAGATCTACCCAATAGGACATCTTGTCAACCCTCCCATACTTAAGCTTGAAAAATCGCATAGTGTCTTTGAGATGTTAATTGTTTGATATAGTAATATTTGATGCACATGCTTAGATGGATTATTTATTGATTGGATCCACTTATCATGATGTTATGACTTGAGATCCTTGGAGGGCGTGTCCATTTGTTTTTGTAGGAACTAGCTGGTGGACAATTTTGGGAGAAAAATCCTAGCTTGGGCTTCCATGGGGCTACAATCCCACAGGTTGGATGCCAGGGGCCTGCATTCCAGATGAGAGAAATATGTATTGGATGTCCTTGAGGATGACCTAGGTGACCTAGCCCACTAATTTCCTACCAAACGATTTTCCCATGAGGGGTAAAACTTCCTACTTTTGAGAATGACGTCATGGTATTAAGGGTTTGGGCTTGATGGTGAAGTGCCACTCACTTACACTTGGACGTTTGATGAGAAGAGGTTTTTCACCAAGAACATATCATCTAGATGCTTGACACATGGCCTTGGGAGGCCCTTCCACATTTCTCCAACATCAACAACCTCCTCAAAGTGGTAAAACGTCCCCTAAAGGGGTGACATCATCCTTAATTAGAATTTAATTTGTGCAAAAAGTGAAATTATAAGTGAATTGTTTAATATTATTGTGTTAAGGGGGAAAGATTAGGGTTGTTGACCCCTAATATTGTGTTTCACTCCTTATTTTGTGGACAAGCCATGTTGGCTAAATTTTGTATAAATAGAGATCATAAGATCTCATTTTGAATCTTAAATTTCCTCTCACAAGAGGTATTGGTATGAAAGTTTCAGCCTCCTTGGCCATTTTATCTATTGTGCACTTGTGTATGGCTGATTTTATGATTGGTTTGTGGAAGAAGGCTTAACGCTAGCTTTGGATGATGCATTTCTAGCTCTTGTGGTGATTTGTCTTGGTATTTCTCTTGATCTTGGTATGGTTTTCTACTATTGTTCTCTTATTATTTCAAGTTCAAGTGTTTTATGCTAGGATATAGGTGGAAATTATAAGGGAATAAAACCCCACCATAGTTTTCACCATTGTTATTTGCTTCATCTCATTGACAAGGGTTTGTTAATAGAAGTATAAGGGAATACACCCTCTTAGTTTAAACCCTATCTTAGAGAAACTTGCCTTGGGAAGTAAAAGGGATTACACCCCCAAGGAGGTACCTTCTCTAAGCTCCTTGTGACTCCATTAAACCAATAGTAAAGGCACTAGTCATTAGTTTGTTGCATTGGAGATATAAATTATTGCATTGGGAAACATGAAATTTGATCTTTTTACTTCTTACAAAAGTGGATTATTTTCCTTGTGCCTTGGGCACCTCACATCCACTAGGGCATCCTCATCTAAGGGATAATTATTTCTGCTATTACAAATTTTCATCTTCAGCCATTAGGGCTGCATAAACCCTAACATACTTGCTTTAATAACTCTCTTATCAACCATTAGTTTTTGTTCAAAGTTTGCACACATACTCTCCTAGTCCTAGCGCACTTTCTAGAAAAGTTTGAGGGAATTATAGTGTTTTATTTTATCACTGTAATACATTGAATGTTACAGCCATAAGGCTGATACAATTTGATGCAGACAAGTGTTTACAACAGCCTTATCTTTGTGCTAAGAGTATTGGTTTTTCATCTTGAGTTTAGCTAGTCAATTGCTAGTCTTTCTCTTGCATTTTCTACTTGATCTTGAGAACATATTGAGAATATTATAGTATCTTTTTATTGCTGATATATACTGTCATATATTGCTGCAAATTAGGTACAACAAGCTTAACTTGTTGATCCAACTAACATATATTGTTGCAAGCTGTGTTTTCTTGTGTCTCGTGTAGGTACAATCATCTGGATAAGCACTACACTTGTGGGACAACCATTACTTGACTTACAAGACATCTATCCCTACCTTAATTTCCATCTATAATTGACCTCTATGGGATTCATTTTCACTTCCCTCCATCTTTGTGTCAATCCCCGTAGGGTCACCGGGATCGCCTCCTTAGAGTGACCTAGTCAAGCTTGAAGTGCAGGACCTACATCTAGGTGACATTGGGTGTAGGATTCCCATAGTTGTAGCACTTATTCCATGGTTGGGTTGGGATTTTCCCAACCTACAAGTTGTGCCATAACATTTTGGCATTGTTTCTAGGGAATATTTTGAATCTTCTTCGTACCCTAAATGAAACTTTCGTAAGCTATCCTAAAGCCTTTCCCTAGGCTTACCTGGAAACTCCACCCAAGGGACGTTCCCTTTCCACCCTCCTTGATGAGCTCATTTTGAATATTTTGAATGTTCTTCGTACCCTAAACGACACTTTGGTAAGCTATCCTAAAGTCGTTCCCTTGTCTTACATGGAAAATCCACCCAAGGGACATTCCCTTTCCACCCTCCTTGATGAGCTCATTTTGAAGCTCATATGGTGACTCCACCTTCCCAGAATCGTTCTTTCCCCAAGCCTTTTCCCCTTGGGATATTCAAGCCTTATAAGGTTTACCAAAGAACGCCTCCTCTCAAGTCTCCCATTGTTAAAACCCTTTTCTAGAAATCCTTTCCCCTTGCTCCAATGGCTCGCCCTTGGGAAAGAGACCTATACAAACCCCTCAATATGGCCAATATTCAAGGTTACCCCAACCAGCTGTCATCATATGTCAACAATTGGTTGCCAAAATTCTTTGGAAACAATGTGATAACTGTCGAAGATCAAATTTATGTCATGGGTTGAGATATGGATAATGCAGGTATTGATCATGAGGATGTGGCCATGAGACTATTTTCTTCATCATTAAATGAGGAAGCTATTGATTAGTTCAAGGGACTCCCTGATAATCAGATCAAAACCTATGATGCCTTTACCACCTTAATTAAAAGAAGATGGCCAATAAAATAAGATGGTGGGACACTTGCAACTCAGTTCGATCAAATAAAGAGAAAGGAGAATGAAACTGTAAGGGAATTCATTTCAAGATTTGACAGGTTGTACAATCAAATTGCAACAGAATATTGTCCTGCAACATCATCAGTTTGTCTCCTTTACACAAATTCCTTTTCAATATCCTCGCATCAAGACAGAATCAAGGACGAAGGTTTCCAACAACAGTGTTCCTGATCCAATTGCTCTCCTGACTCAAAATATAGACCAGATGAATACTCAGTTTTTCCAAGTGTAGAATAAGCTTATGAATTGTATGAATACAGTGGAAAGAAATCAATCTGCTCCTAGACCTCAGTTTTCCAGACAACAGAGAGATGCTACCGGTTGGAAACCAAGACCTCAACAAGAGGCAAAGGCCCTGAATACTTTGAAACCTGTTGGGAAAGTTGATATAGAATATTGGTGTCTCCCATGCCAAGAGCCCCATAAGGAAGATGAATTCCCCCGAAAAGATGAAGATTATCCTGACGATATAAAATTCATGATTTTCAATCTCAATGATGAAAAGACTGCTCAGGATATGGTCGATAAAGCTAGAAAAATCGGAGAAAGAGAAGGGAGACTTCGAGCCTTAAGTAAATTGGCAAGTGATTAGAAGAAGGAACTAAAGAGGAGGGAAATTCTAGTATACTGAAGAAAAAATTCTTCAGCCCCTCCGTCACAGCATGATACTCCTATTCCACCAGTAGAAAAGGTGGTTTATCCACCACCACCACCGGTATGTGAGTTTCTTCCTAAGCCAACTCCTGCAGATGAAATTCAGTTAAATATCAATGTTGCAAATATGTTTGTAAAACTGAATATGATGGTCCCAGTAACATACATGTTTAACATACCTTATGTGAAAAGGGAATTTTTAAGGATATTGTAAGTGCCAGTTGAGAAATAGGATCCTCCCATCATACTGAACACTATGTATCTTGATCAGGGAAGGGACAAGAGCCCTCCCTTCTATATCTCATTAGGCATGAATGATATCCCCTTAAACAACTGCACGCTTGATTCAAGGGCCTTAGGAAATGTCATATCTTTGAAGGTAATGAGAATTGGTCTAAAGACAACCCGACCTTATGGAAATGTATGTGGTATTGATTCTAGAAGAGTTTATGTCTTGGGAGTATGTGAAGACGTTGAGGTATTTTTAATAGATTTTCCCACATATCAACATCCTCATGGACATATTGGTGATCAATGTCCCTGATGCATGGGGGATGCTCTTTTCAAGAACCCAGTCCTCGGACCTTGGAGGATTCCTTAGTATGAACCTTACACATGCATATGTTCCCATGGGCGATGGCACATACAAAATCCTACATAATAGAGAGAAGAAAGATAAACATTTGATGAATCTGAGAGGGGCCAACTATGTCAGGGAAAACTACCATGATATACCTCCACATATTTTTGAGTATGATCCATATGAGTTACCCTTCATGCAGTAAGAAGCAGTGGAAATGTTTCTACCATGGACAGATAAAAAGAAGGTTTCACAGTACCATAATAAAGATTCGTAGTCTATTCATATTATACAAAGGGAAGACAAGAAAAGTGAAAGAATCGTCAAAGATACTGTCCACACAGAGCCTCCATATGATGAGAATACACCTTGCACCAATTTCAATGAAGGAACTCATGTGTTTATGTGGGATAAAAGAAAAGGCAAGCCCAGATATGAACATTGAGACAATAACTCATGGCTTGGCCCTTACATCATAAGAAAGAAGTATGACAAAGAAAAGTATTATCTGACAGCATTAGATGGGAGAAAGATGCCATTGCCCATAGATGGGTCTCTTCTCCAACCTCACATCCAGGTCACATGACTTCTTTAGGGCATGTGACCGAGGTAAGTAGGTAAGTCATTTTCATTCCCTGCATTTGCATCTTAATTGCTCGTATTAGTTTAGATGCATTTCATTTTCATTTTACTTTACTTTCATATTAGTTTCATGGTTAGTTTAGAAATTTCTTGGGTTTAGTGGGTTTTGATATGATCATATGAGAACAAGGATGAGTAGGCCATCCTACACTTGATAGTTTGATGTTTACTTGTAGGCACAGGTCTACCAGAAGATGATGCGGTTCTCATGCACTCTACGATGAGCACATGTCGCCAAGTAGGAGCAAGATGTTATCCCCATTTTGTGGATAACTAAGGAGATGATGTCTCGAGGCCCTCAGGTTGCAGATATGGAGTGTCGAGAGACTACATGACCAGCAATATGATTTCCACAGATGGAAAACCCACTCGCTACCAAATATGTTCTTAGGTTTACAGATGGAATCTACCACACTAGTTGGATTCTGGAAGGCAGTGGGCCTTTCTTCATGAGGTACAAGTCAATATTATGGTGATAATCATTTCAATACCTAAGCCATTTGATTATGTTGTATATTATATTGCTCTAGATTTCATGATATGTGCTTAGAGATTATGCCTTCTATCTTGACTCACCCTTGTGGTTGAATTTGTGCCCTAGTAAGTGGTCTTCTTTGGGAATGGGTTTTCTTTTGGGAAATCCCTTAATGATCCATTGTACCGCTCCCGACCATACTTACCATTTTCTATCATTTTCCCCCTTCATTTCCTTATCTCTTGGGATTTTAGGGTGTATTGACCCAAGAAGGGGTTGTCCCTCATTCTATGGGAAGAAGGGGCTAAAGGCCTAAGGGGGTTGGTGTTGGGTAAAAGATAAAATCCATATGTGAACCTTCCATATGCTTCGCCCAGGGATCACCCAAGAAAGGAATAAAACAATTATCTTTGAATAAAAGGGGACCCTTAATATAACAAAGAAATTCATGAAAGGTAGATTGAAGGATAACAAGTATCATCATGATCCGACCTATCACATCCATGGATATCTAGTGGTATGACATGTCATTATCTGGTCACCAAACCAGGGCAGTGACTCTCAGTTGCATGGCTAAGAGAAAGAGGGTCTCATCACGAGCCAACCTTCTCATCTCCATTTGGTATTAATGGGTGACATTTCCACCATCTGGTCACCACGCCAGGGAAGTGAACTTCAACCTATCCTTGTTCTAAAGAAAGTATAAAGAAATAAATATAAAAGACAAATAATGGGCTTGGAAAAAGTGCATTGTGGACGAAGGTACCAGAAATCGCCTACAAAGGAACCCATATTTGAGACACTACAACCCCTTGTATGTCATGAGCCTTATTCCCATCGAGTCTTGACCCCATCCACCTCATACACCTTACATGGATTAGAGAGGGACCTCTTGGAGGCTCTCCTTGGCCTAGGGAAATATCTACCCAATAGGACACCTCGTCAACCCTCCTATACTCAAGCTTTACAAATCACATAATGTCTTTGAGTTGTTAAATGTTTGATATAGTAATATTTGATGAACATTTTTAGATGACTTATTTATTTATTGGATCCACTTATCATGATGTTCTGACTTGAGATCCTTGGAGGGTGTGTCCATTTGTTTTTGCAGGACCTAGTTGGTGGATAGTTTTGAGAGAACAAGCCTAGCTTGGGCTTCCATGGAGCTACAATCCCACAGATTGGATGCCAGGGGCACGCATGCTATATGGGAGAAATATGGCTTGGATGGCCTTGATGATGACTTGGGTGACCTAGACCACCCATTTCCTACCAAACGATTTTCCCAGGAGGGGTAAAACGTCCTACTTTTGAGCATGAAGTCATGGTATTGGGGGTTTGGGTTTGATGGTGAGGTGCCACTCACTTACACTTAGACGTTTGAGGAGAAGAGGGTTTTCACCAAGAAGAGATCCTCTAGATGCTTGACACATGGCCTTGGTAGGCCCTTCCACCTTTCTCCAACATCAATGAACTCCTCAAAGTGGAAAAACGTCCCCTAAAGGGGTGACATCATTCTTAATCAGGGTTTAATTTGTGCAAAAAGTGAAATTATAAGTGAATTGTTTAATATTATTGTGTTAAGGGGGAAATATTAGGGTTGTTGACCCCTAGTCTTGTGTTTTACTCCTTATTTTTTGGACAAGCCATTTTAGCTAAATTTTGTATAAATAGAGATCATAAGATCTCATTTTGAATCACAACTTTCCTCTCACAAGAGGTATTAGTCTGAAATTTTCGGCCTCCTTGGACATTTTATCTCTTGTGCACTTGTGTATGCCTGATTTTATGAATGGTTGGTGGAAGAAGGCTTAGCATTAGCTTTGGATGATGCATTTCTAGCTCTTGTGGTGATTTGTCTTGGTATTTCTCTTGATCTTGGTATGGTTTTCTACTATTATGCTATCATGATTTCAAGTTCAAGTGTTTTATGCTAGGATATAGGTGGGAAGTATAAGGGAATATACCCCCACCATAGCTTTCACCATTGTTATTTGCTTCATCTCATTGACAATGGTTTGCTAAGAGAAGTATAAGGGCATACACCCTATTAGTTTAAACAATAGCTTAGAGAAACTTGCCTTGGGATGTAAAAGGGCTTACACCCCCAAGGAGGTAGCTTCTCTAAGCTCCTTGTGACTCCATTAACCCAATAGTAAATGTTGGAAGGTTTACAGTTGGGAGTAAGCTTGTCATTGATGTCAAGAACAACGATGGCAAAGATCAGCATGATCAGCAGCGCAGTGATAATGGAAGAGTAAACTCCATTTTAGAATTTCGGATATCGGGAGTTGAAGTGTCGAAACACTTCACCACCGAAGTGGCGAAATAAAAAAGTGATGAAATCACAAGGTGGATGAAATCGTGAAGGTGGACGAAATCGCGAAGCAGCGAAATCGTGAGAATATCTGGGCCGTAGGATCTGGGGTATCTACGAAGGCTCAATAGCCGTTAGATACGGTGAAGCTGCAAGGCAGATAAGTCCAAGAGTCATCCAACTCCCCAAAACTGTGAAGGAATCCTGGCCGTCCATCAAGGACAGTCGTGGACCGTTGATCCATAGGACACGTGGCGAAAGATCGTCATGTCGCTGACTGGAAGGTCAAAGGAATGTGGTTCCCTAACCTCTCGATTTTGCGATATGCGAAATCACGAAACAATCTCATCCGTCAGATCGAGGTTTGATCTGGACCATTGATCTGACTCCATATCGGAGTTTCTCCTATTGAAACTTGGAGTGATGAGAGCCTCCATCTAAGGAACAACGAGATGCGAGATCGCGAAAAGATCATGACCGTAAGATCACCTAGAACGTGGACCATCAATTTGAGCTCCATCTCGGAGTCTCACCTATCGTGACTTGGAGTGACGAGAATCTCCATCTAAGGAACATCGAGATGCGAGATCGTGAAAATATCAGGACCGTCAGATCACCAAGAATGTGGACCATTGATCTGAGCTCCATCTCAGAGCTTCACCTATCGCGACTTGGAGTGACAAGAGCCTCCATCTTAGGAACAATGATATGCGAAATTGCGATTTAATCACAGCCGTCAGATCAAGGTGTGATATGGACCGTTGATCCGACTCCATTTCGGAGTTTCACGAATCACGACTTGGAGAGGCAAGAAACATAACCACAAGAGTGTCGAAATCGCGATATGCGAAATCATGATATGATCTGAGCTGTTGAATCAAGATCAGATATGAACCGTCAAATCATAGGACAAGTGGCAAGCGATTGGAATTTCCCTGACTTGGAGTCAACGGAGCATGGTGTAGAAACTCGTGAAATATGAAGCGCCTTTTGGCATAGCCTATGGTCACCACCGGTGGTCACGAGAAGGGAAGGATTCAGTTCAGATAAGCTCCATTTCGGGGTTTTGGGGATCGTGACTTGGAGAGTCGAGATGCCTCATCTCCAGATTCATGAAATGCGAAATCGCGAAAGCGCTTTATGCATAAGCGCGTGGTCACAGCCATTGGGCACATCGATGGAAGATGGAGCAAGAAGCTAGAGGTGCTAAGCTTCACCACAGGGATCTCAAAATGCTGAATTACGAAATGGCGAAATAGGCACAAGATTCTTTATTCTTAATCCAACGGTTCAGGTGAAGTTGAACAAGATCGAAGGGATACTTTTTCACTTCTCAGTGTAACAACTAAAACAAATGATGATCTCTGCCAGAGGACTCGAAGAGGACTGAGTGTGATTGCCAAAGAAGATGAAGAGTCTCAAGGCATCTTCCAGTGGATTGAGGATTATTGATACAGGCGATTGACATATGGAAGAGCATTGAAGCCTGTAACTAGAAAAGAGAAGGTGAGCTCGACTATCACAGAGAAGACGAAGAGTCTCAACTGCCAGAGAGGCTGAGGAATCTCAACATAACATACAGTGATGTTGAACGAGTGGAAAAACGGCCAGAGAAGCTGAAGAGTCACAATGATGATCAGACAGAACACTCGATTTGCGGAGGAAATTGGCGTGGTGTGAGCATGTAGAGGAATGACTAATATTCCATGCACAAGTTGCATAGAACATATAAGTACATGGTACAGAGAAGAGATGGGGTTGTTTTTGTTG
>ML781324.1:816588-849523 GCA_009831015.1 Picea engelmannii | reverse complement strand
CTATATGAGAGTACCACAGTTCCACTTTCATACTTCCTATTTTCCATGGTTCATTCAATAATAGTTCAGATTCCTCCAATTCACATTACCTGATCCAACAGACAACAGTCGCAGCTACAACAGTAGTCACTTTTCACATGATCCTGTAGCAGTGACATCTTCCAAGCTCCAGTAGCCGCATCAACCATATTCCTATTTCATAGTTCATCAACATTTTGGGTAAGTGGAAGTATGTTATTTCTAAACTTTAATCATGTAATTCCTCAACTGATAGCAATGAATAATTTGGAAAATTCTCTCACCAAGCTCCCTTTCCTTTTCACTTCTATGACCCACGCCTAGTTGCATGCAGACATGCAACCAAATTAGTTGGGGGGTAGGGGACTTTATTCACTATCATCACTCCATTTTTCCACTACCATCATTCCATTTTTCGTCTCATTTACCATTTACCAACATTTCTTTTCCAACGATACTCTATTGCACTTTGCTTCATAAGAATTGATATACATGTTGGCATGATTCAAAAATATGAAAAAGGGATTTCTTATACTTAGTGATGTTGCCTTATGCACATTGATAGCTTATCTTTTCCAGTAAAATATATGGGTAAATTATTATCATAACAACAAGAGAACAAATAACGAAATGAATGTTGTTAACACAAGAACCAATGTTATTTATATTCACGGTTTTCACACAAGAACCAACTATAAGAAAATGACAGATGTTACTCATGTAAATCCCATCCTGTAAATATTCATTATCATCACTCAAAGCCGAAATTCAGATGCCAAAATTTCTTGAGAAGATCCTTGCATAGTTGCATGGGGAGATGCAACAAGTTCAGTTGGGGGGTATGCTGGGGCTCAGAAATGTCATATTTTCATCCACCTTTCCCTTCATAATTCTTCACATTTCATCGCCCCATTAACCTTTCATGATATCATTTTCATAACTATACTTGGGTTTCACCTTATTATTCTCCACTTTATTCATTTTAGTATTAAAAGAGATTTTGTGATTAAGTATTAGAAAATCAACATGTTTTCATATATATCTCAAAAATGTGTGAGTTTTTTAATGTGTAGGAATATGTGAAGGATTAATTCAAAAGGACTTCTTGAATACTTCCTCCACCATTTCAATATTTGAGGAGATAATTCAAGGAGAAGATCATCGAGATTTGGTTGGCATATCTTATCCAAGATATATGAGAGATATGTGTGAGGATTTGAAGGGATTATATTTTGTAATAATGGGAAAACAATTGAGAGAATAGTGGATCTGTAATTATGAGACGGTTATCTTAACTTCAAGGTTCTCATGTATAAAAGAGAGTACTCTCTCTTCATGAGGGGGTAGTAGAAATTGAGTAATTAGGATGAGAAAGAGAGTAGTCATTAGGATTTGAAAGAAAGGGATTCTTAACTTTGATTCATAGTTTTGGTTTTCGTGCTTTCATTATTATGTTATGAAGATTGATTTGATTATTGTAATGTAAGATTGCTTCATTGGTATGAGCTCACATATGTTTTTGTGTCATTCAACTCTTCACATCTTGTATTTTCTTTTCCTTCATGTAGTTCTCCATTCTTAGATTAATTTCATTTACGCAATTTCATTTCAGTCGTAGGTTGTAGCAATTCAATTCCAAGTCATGTGTTTCAATTTCCTTCATTAGATTAATGATTCAATTTCAGTCATAGGTTGTAGCAATTCAATTCCAAGTCATGTGTTTCAATTTCTTGCATTAGATTAATGGTTCAATTTTAGTCGTAGCTTAAAAATTAGATTAGATTAGTCCCGCTTCAATCTTGCATATACTTTGTGTGTGCTTTGTAAGTTTAAGAACCTCGGATTAACAAATTAGATAGTTGGGCAAGTACTACAATGCAATTAATTCAACATTAGTTCAACCCAATGTAATGATTGTCATTCCCTTGTTACGATTGTTGTTCCCTTTATAAGAAGTGTCATTCATTTGAATAGAACAACTATCATTCCCTTTACGATTGTTGTTCCTTTATAGGTGTTGCATATATGGAGGATGAGGTATTGAAAATGGAAGGTAAGAACCTACGTAGGAAACAAGTAAAATGCTTGTGCCAGCGCCTACCTTTGGCTGATGCTTAGAGGTTGTTTTTAAGACATCTTTAGAGCCCAACAGTGACATGTGAAGGTTGGACATTGATTAATGCATGACACTAGATGGCTTTGATGACCTCTCATAGAATATGTTAAGGTTGCCTTGTGAGTGAAATAATTATTATAAGTTTTTGGTTTAGCATTGCATTAAACATGACATTAATTGGTTTATTGGTCTTGATAAAAGACAATAATGGAGCTCTTGAGTAAAAAAAAATTGTACACAAGCTCTAATACTATGTATTATTATGGAAAAAGAGGGTCACACTAAACCATTGTTACTATACTTATGAACCTTGTTGAATGTTATATGTGGATGCACATGGGGTAATGTTTCTAGCACATAGTTATTTTAAAAGAGTTGACATTACAAAAGGGCGACACACTATGGAAATGTGATATGGCAATGGATATGTGGTTGATTAATTGCTTAGTGCTATGGTGAATTGGATGGCTCGTACTTGAATTAAATGAGGTTGGAAGGGATAAGTGACGTGCATTTACTGCACGTTACTCAATCTCCCCCTCAAGCCCATCACCCTAGTCATTCTTGCATTTTGGTTTTGGCTCTGGTGGTTGTTGTTGTTCCGCATCGTTTGGTCGTGAAGGAGGTATACAATCTAGTTTTCTTCCTCGTGTAGGATTTTCTAGGTATGGGTTTCTTATTCTTCCATCCATGATGGTTACTCTGCCTTTTGAATCAACTTTTGGCTCAGGATTGCTCGTGGTCTGTGTTTTTCTTAAGCTGTTATGAGATATTTGAACTTTGTATTGGTGTTGTGTCCGTGGTTTCTTATGGTGATTATTCTGGATGGTTGGCATGTAAAAAAAAGAAGATGATTATGCTATCCTTGTTGTGTGTAATATTTGCATGGGTTATTGAGAGAAATGGCAGTGAAGCATGCTCGGTCATAGATTCGGTTTTGAGTCTGGAAACTCTGTTGAAACTAAGTATCATGTCTTTCCAAAGCTCTAAGATTTGCGCAGATCCCACTTATGGATTTTCATAACATGTCTCTATGTTTAATCTTCCCACTCCATGTTTGTCTCTGTGTCCACCATTTTCTACCTTGTGGGTTGCAATTTGAACTGTTGAAGGATTAAAGTGTTTTTTTTCCTTGTCTTGGAAAAACCCCGAGCTATTAGCTATCATTGCGTTGCCCTCACTGACACCATTGTCTGGAAGGCATTACACAATATGGGTTTAACATCACCCAAAATTTAATGGAGGCATTATACATGCTTTTGGTCGGGAATGGATTTGAGATTGAACACTCATTTTACAGTGTTGTTTAAGGGATTTAACGTCAACAGTTTTCCTGTTGGAAGTGGCTGCCTGTTGTTTGGTAACTCTCATAGTCGAGAGTATTGTTACATGTTATATCTCTGTGGTTAATTGTGAAAGGGCATGGAATTTCTATGCTTTCAGATACCTAATCCTTTGGTTGAGCCACTTGTTCATACCATTCACTTGTTGTTTTTAAACCCTAAAGGTGATATTGTTATCGTTTTACTCCAGTCAATGTTTGATGGAGCACTATGCGTGCTTGGTTACTTAGGCACGGTTTGGTTATGTTCCTCGTTTGACAATTCTAGAAGAAGTCTGTACCTAAATGTTTATGTGAAGCCTGTGCTCAAAGTATTGTATGTTATTTGGTTCGAATGTTATGTTGACTGTATTTAAAAGACACCTGTGCACAAATTGATTGGGGCCCGATAAAGAGTTATAACACCCAGTTGATTGTTTTGGACAATGTTTAAATAATGGATGGACACAAATGGTTATAGATACTGTGCATGTTTCTATGGGCTTCAAAAAATGAGTATTGGATATAAATTGTTGTAAGAACTGTGTGTATTCTTGTTGGGTTTAAAAGGATTTAGCATTGGAATTATGAATGGTTGTGGCTCAAAGGGTTATTGTGGTGTATCATATCGATTGCAATGTTTTTTGCTATGACTGTTATATAAAGATACGAAGGTTGTTGTAATTGAATATTTTCGGGAATATGGATTATTGTTTGGAATCCAACAAGCAATTTGTAAAGAAAGTAACAATTTAAATTGTAATGTTGAAAAGTGAATACTGTTGAACTTTGGAGGCCCGAGTATAGATATGTTTGATTGTTTGTTTTGATTTATTTTTACATGAACAATATCCATATTATGTCCCTATCATTTTACCACTTTTTTCTCATTACATTCCCCTCATAATCCCAATTTCATTTATGACATCCCTGTTCTGTGAAATAAATTAAAAAAGTTAGTGTAACAACGACAAGAGAGATAACAGAGTAATGGTTGGCAATTGATATTTTTGTATTTTATTACACAGTTAAATTATTTAATTAATTGTTGAACAATATTCGTGTATTAATCCCCTATCATTATACCACTTTCGCTCATTACACTCCCTCCATATGCCCCATGAACCCTATCACCACTTGATCATTTGGTGATTGTTAAATGGTTTGTTATGGATGGATTTGCATGTATCTTGTGTCAATTTCTGAGCCAAATTTTGATTCATGCAAGAAAAATGTCATGTATGGTTTATTAAGGGCTTAGTTACTGACGAACTGCTTCTACAGGATGAGTTTCTTTAGTAGGGGAATCCATGGAAGAAATAATGGGGGCAAGGGATATTAGAACAGAGGGCCTAGAAGGCCTAGATTTTCCATTTATTTTGATGTAATCCCCGAGAATTGTTACAATTGTTCCAATATGGGTTCTTTAACTAGATTGGGCATGAAATAGTACACCTTCAAATAGAAAGACCTCCTTTCCAGCCTCAGAACATCCTTGGAATTCTCATTCCTCCTCATGTTTCCTTGCAACCAGAAGTCCCTGCAAATGATGGATGACAAGAGATTGTCAACCCGGTTGTCTCTCACCATTGTGGCTGGAACAATATGTCGTTACCTCTCCCACCACTTGTCAATCCTAATGTCCAATTTTCCCATGTCGATTCACCTATTCAATCCTCACATGCTAGTAAAAGACTAAAAACTAATGTCCCCCATGTGTAAGATAAAGGTAAAGTAGCTGCCTCCCCTTCTTCTCCATCAGATGATTCCTTGTAATCTGCATCTTCCCACATGCACTTGAAAGATGAGTGTTCCCATGTTATCAATGAGATAAATCCTCAAGTTTCTAATCAACCACATGATAATTTCGGGAAATCAAAAGGGGACAACAGTGGAAAAATAAAAAATTACCTCCCAGAGTGGCAAGTATGGCTTTTAGATTGTGTTTTTTTTTATAATTTGAGTTGATGAATACAATGTTACTGGTTTCAAAATTTTGGGACAACAAGCTCTATTTTAGTATTTCGTGGATCATATGGATAATATGGATGATGTGAATATTTATATTTTTTTGGATAAGATATAAATTATTTCCGATGTTTAAATATCTAATTTGAAAGATATTTAAAGGATCTACAAGGGTGGCATGTGTTAAAATGATTATCCATTTGTGTTATATTTTATGATTTGAAAAGAAGAAAACATGGGAGTCACAAGGGGTCCCACCTACCTAGTTATTATTAATTAAAGACCCTCAACTATTATTATTATTATTATTTATTTCTCCTAAACCAAATTAGTTAAGTTAAACTAACTTAACTAAAGAAAGTAGTTGAACTACTTCAACTTATTTGGAAAGAATAAAAGATGAATGAGAAGAGGAAACAAGAGGAGAATATAAGGAGAAATCAAGACTAAGGTTTTCTTTTTTGATTTCAGAAGATAGTTTCAGTTTTCATTCATTCTTGAGTTTATTCAAAGCCTAATTATCTTTGTGACAACAGGGTCTTATTGTAGACAACAAGGTTCTAGACTAAACCAAACTTTTCAGAAACTTGTTTTAGAGGTGTTGATCCATCCTTGATAGTCTATGTATTCTTTTATGTTTGTGAATTAAGTTTCATGGATGATAAAGAGTATCTTGCAGAGTCAAATTGGCAACAGTTTGTTGCAAGATGATCGAGATTATAAATTTCAGTTTTACTTTATTGTCAGAGTCTTTTTGTATGGTGTTCATCAGGGATCTCTAAATTAGACTTTGATCCATGCCCTCTCAGTGTTTTGTAAAGAGAAAAACGCTTTTGATATCTCAGAATGAAATAAATCAGATTGCTATTCTGTCTTATATCTGTGTATTAATGACTTGGTTACTTTTCTCTTTTTGATCTCCATGTTTACTTTCTGTAATTTGTATATATTTCATAAACTTATATAAATTGTATTTCATATCGCACCATTATTTTCATAAATAAATCATCCTTGATCCTAGTAATTAATACTTACAGATTGAGAGAATATTTTTGAGGCTATAAAACCAAGGGTGATATTCCTAACTATCTTGTCCTAGCCAGACAATATTTGAAAATGGTTGAGTAAGGTAATTCATACCTTTTCCTCAACAAACAACACCTCTAAAAAAATATTCGAAGGTGAGCGGGATAATCTGATATCTTGCCAGAACATGACACAAGATCATCAAGATATGCCTCAACTATATTTTTGAGGTCATGGAAGGAGAACAACATGGCCCACTGGAAAGTAGCTCCAACATATTTTAGGACAAAAGGCATTTTATTATATGCAAACATATCCCAAGGACATATGAAAGTAGTCTTATGTTGATCCCTGGGATTGATTTGAATCTGATTGTACCCTGAGAAATCATCCATAAAATAAAAAACTTCACAACCTACACATTCATCGATAATATGATAAATGAATGGGGTAGGAAAGTTATCTTTCGAGCATGCCTTGTTCAGATTGTGAAAATCCATGCACACATGAATCACACCTTATTTTTCATTGACATGAACAGGGTTTGACACCCATTCCATCAATTGAATTGGGTAGATGAAACCAACCTTAATCAATTGATCTACCTCAACTTTAATGGTCGCTGCCTTTCGAGGGTTGACTGGGAGAAGCTTATACCGAAAAAGCTTATCATTGAGATAAGTTCTAATCTTGTGTTTGACAATACGAGGGTCAATGCCTGAAATTTCCTCATAAGACTAGGAAAAAACATCACGCAAATATTTAAATAACTTAGTATATACTTGAATCTCCTCGAGGGAACAACCCACTCCAATGAAGATGTTTTCAACGACGCCAGGGGTTTTGGAGATATCAATTGGAATCATCTTAGATATAATAACTATGTTTCCCTTAGCATATACTCTGTGTGTTTCCAAAGGGTTAACAAGACAAGTGACATCTCCATTCATGGTCGTAGTAAAATATCATGCTTCCACTCTCCTAAGCTCGGGTAAAAATTATGATCTATGATGAAGATCATCCCAAGGTCTATCCAGACCTATCATTTCCTATAAAATCGCCTCGTCAGAGGGGAAAGACTAATTGCAAAGGATCATGTGAAGTAAGAGACTCTTGAGCCCAAATAGGCTCTAAAACAAGATCTATCTCTTGAGGAGGAGCTAGATCAGAGGTTGTCGAGGTTTGCTGAACAAAAATGTACATGACCTCAATTGTTGATAGGGGCGTAGCCATGACAGGATGCCATAACCCTTCCATTGAAGTCGATGGGGAAGGTAAATTCCAAGGATAGTTAAAATAATTCATTTGAAACAAAGCTAATTGGAATATTGCAGCCTTAGGATCATCAGGGACAACCGAAAAAAATTTAACATCATTCGAAGGTGGTGGAAAATCAAAAGTACCCATTAAAGATGGAAACAATCCATCACCTAAGTTGACAGTATCCTACTGCGAGTTATCAATCATCGGGACCATGGATGCCCCCGATGAAGTCTCGAGACAAGAGAAGGACAATTGATTAACAGTTACTATCCTGCCTTCATGAGGAAAACATAGTACACGAAAACTGGAGGATACAAAAGTTTTCATTGCATAAGTCCAACTTCATCCCAACGAAAGGTTGTAGTCGAGAGGAACGTCGACTACTTCAACCTCGACACACACAGTTTTTCCCTCCAATTGCACAGGGAAGGAGGGGATTATGTCATGCAGTCGAAAATAATGGTTTTTGAATGAATTTAACAATGTCAGAGATAGAGACAAATCGAGTTGACCAATATCCTTCCAACATGCCAACGACATAATGCAAGTTGATGCACCCTCGTCTACCATTGTGCGGAAAAAATTCCATGTCAACTATTTCATAGCATAAACCACTATTATTTGGAAAGTGACATGGTAAGGAAAACAAGGTTTGTGATCGGAAGGGTTGAAAATGATAGATCCCGAGTTAGCTGGCTCATCAGCACCCAAAACATACAATAATGATTTCCTCTATGAGGGGCAACTCTGGAGAAATTCCAGAGTAGACATCGCACAAGGGGTTTGCGTAAGATATTCAACTACATAATAGTTCTGGGCATCCCTTGCATTTGGATTATGAGAATCTTTCTTAAACACACCTTTGGGGATGCAAGTCGTTGTTTCTCCCATGGTCTTCTAAATATGAAGAGGAGGCAATGGGTTGGAAGATTCTTTTATTTTATTAGCATATTCATAAATTACGTAATCATGAGCCCTAGTTTGAAGAAGAGCATTCGATCTCGTCATGTATACATTTGTGGCTCTAGTATTTGTATTAAGCGTGGGGGCACCCTAATTTCCCCCAGGTGCATTTGCGGATGAGGAATCTTGTGCCAAATTATTCCCTTGAGGGAAAGGGTTATTTATCACAGTAGGTTGTTGTTGTTCCAAAATATTTTGGGCTTCCTCAATCCAAGGGAATTGATGAGTCAAGTGATCATCCATGCAAATCTTACATGGAAACTTAACCTTTCTCTTCTCATTTTTTCCCTCACCATCATTGTTAGCACCATTTTTATCATTACCCCCTTTACCCTTTATTTTCCCCTTAGACTATTGTTTCTCCTTGGGGCTTGTCATCTGTAGAGTGTGTACTTTCGATGTGTGGGTGGCAAGGGAAACCGTACTAGAAGTTTGGTTGGCCACAGTCTATTGTAGCGACAATTGTTTCATTTGGTTGGACAATTAATTTGTGGGATTTTTTTTTTAGCCTACTATACTGTCGGCATGAGGCCCATACTTCAGTTTGGTCAAGTCAAAGGTTGACCATGATATATCAGGAAGAATCTCGTACAACATGCTAGATTGAAAATAAATCAATTCCAGTTGTTGAGCCCTCATTATATCCTCTTCCTCATAAAGCACTATGAAAGTTGCGACATCTTTGGAAATACAAGGAACCAAAGACTTGAGGAACCACTCGAGAAAAAATGTAGGAGGGACCTTTAATTTAATAAATCTATTCCAGTGATGCCATTATTGGATATGATCAGAGATATGGATGGCCTTAGTCTGCTCGAAATTGGCCAATAACTCTATGCCGACATCGTATCTCACTAGTAGTTGAAAATGGTTCAAAAAAACCATCGCCAGATCATTAAAATAAGAGTATTTTGAGCCATCGAGCTCAATATACCACTTCATAGAACCCCCTATGAGAGTGCGTTAAAAAAATCACAACTTGATAGAGTCATCATTCAACTAGTTGGAGGAGCACCACAAGTGAAAATTTGTAACTTGATCGTCCGGATCTTCACCCGACTTACCTTCGAATTTTGGTATTTCTGAAGGAAAATTAGTCAACATAGGAGGCCAATGTGGATCATGAAAAATAGGATCATTTAACAACCTTGAAAAATATGGAAAACGAAGAGTTGCCAGAAAGGGTAACTTGGGTTGTGGAGGATTTAAAAGAAAATATGGGTCTTGATTTTGGCCGGCACCAAGTTGCCAAGAAAATATTTTCTGCTGACCAAGGTTCTGATAAAAACCAGGGTTTCCTTGGCCAGTGTAATGGGCTTGTGTACTAGTCTGCATCTTCTATGGATTGAAATAATTTGATGACATACCTTGAGTGGGGATTTCTCCCTGCATGGTATTCCAAAACCTTGGTTGAGGTTGCCCCCAATCGATCTCCCTGGCATAGGAACTGAAGCTTGTATGGGGTTCAACTGAACATGGGAGGGGTTTCCTCTGATCGACATCCCTTGCAGGGGTATCGAACCCTGTCAGGGATTTCCAATACCTTGAGAGGAGGTGGCTCATGTCATCATTCCATATGAAGGAACAAATCCTTTCATAGGGTTAGATTGATTGAGGAAGGGGTTTCCCCCTGACAAAAAATGTGGATGATGAGAAAGAATTATTCGCAAAAGCACCAAATAAAGATAACAACATAGACCCAACCAGATTCATAAAGGATGGAGGCCCTTAACTCCATCCACTAAACAAATTGGAACTGGTACTAAACCCAGATGGTTGTTGAAAATCACCTCCGAGCGAGGGGGACGAAGGAGGGATATGACCACCACTGTAAGGGACTGCATTGTATGGAGAAGAAGTTCCCTCGAGGGATCCTTGAAAGGGAGCATTAGAACTCCCTTCCCCCAGACCAATGGTCTATAAAGTAGAGTAGGTTAAAGTAGGTTAATGGCTTGTCTCAAAACCTGGAATCCCATATGTGAAAAGAGCATCAGACGTATTTTGTATGGTAGAAGTATGAACAGTGGTGGAACTCATGGTAGAGATTGTGTCACTTCCAGAAGTAGTAGGTGTCTAACTAGAGGTATTCCTTGTAGGTGAGGGTGGGGGAGGGGGCACGATGCCCCCTCCACCCATGGTCAGGATGGGAGCATGAGGACTCTCAATATAAGTAGCATTATTCGTTTCCATATCCAGATGCCTAACTAGACAATGATCAGGAGTAGTCGCCTCAGGAGGGAATATCTAAACAAGGATTATCACTGAAAGATCCGTGATCGGAGGGTTTGTGGGCCTGAAGCCTTCAACTTCGAGGTCAAAAACTCTAGTCTCCTCCGGTGCAAGAATGTCTTCTCTAGGAATAGGACCAGGCACAATTTATTTTGGCCCGATAATTTCGAAAGAACCTTCTTGATCTAACCTTCACCTCATTGTTTTTTATGGTGGCTCCAAAGTTACCAATAGAAGGCCCTGGAGCCTACGCGAATTGTGGAGTAGTTGATATTTCACTTTGTGAAATGTTCAACTGAAAATCTAAGGTAAATCTAGGGAGAAGAGAAAAGCACACACTACAAAGTCCCTAAATATAAATCAAGAAATCAAGAGAATGTCGGGAAGGAAATTTACACCAACCAACACTAGAGAAACTTACCAGTGCAAGTGTAACTCAAACACAGAAACACCCTGTTGAGGAAAATGTATGAAATGATCTTACTCAAAAAAAATTAGATACTGCTTGGTTGAATCAATATAGACGGGAATATCACCCTATGTTTATAGCCATCAAAACTGATATCCTAATTCACAAGTATTATTTACAAGTGCTTAGGCTGTTTTTTTTTATAATTAAAATCTTGATGGAAAAATCATTTATTATGTAATTTTCTGAACATATCAGATGCTGAAATAAATATAGAGACATACGTAAAGACACTAAGTCAATAATCAACACATATGAGACATAAATAAATCCTTTATTTCATTCCAATTCATCAAAGAATCGTTCTCTTTACAAAATTTCCTGAGGAAGTTTTGGACCAAAGTCAAACTTAGACGTCCCCGATGAACATACAAAAGGACTTGTGACAGAAAATAAAAATACTGAACTTGAAAAGATGTATCAACTTTCCACGGATTGCTTCCCACTAGACTCTGCACAATAGCCTTTGTTAGTCATGAAAACTAATTCAGAAACAAACATGTCTACACAGACTATCAAAGATAGATCAACACCTCTGAAAAAACAAGTGTCTGAATAATGTAATTCATCCCTGATTCTTGTTGTCTACAATAGGACCCTTCTATCATAAAAAATAATTAGGCTTATAATGAATTAAGGAATGAATGAAAACTGAATTATCTCAACAAAAACTCAAAAAGCAAACCTTAGTATGCTTGTCCTTCTATTCTCCTCTTGTTACTCCCTTTTCTTTTGCCTTTAAGCAAGTTGGAATTGGTTGAAGTAGTTGAACTAATTCATTATTTAAGTTAACAAAAACTCAACCAACTTTTTAGTTAAGGGGGAAAAGTAATAATCATAATAAGCTTTTTTTTTTTTTTAAATAAATAATAACTAGTATGTGGGACCCCTTGTGACTCCCTTTAGATTTTAACAATCATAACACAACTAGTTAATTAAACAAAACATCTCTCCTTGTGACTCCCATCATCACATTCATATTTGACAATTTATCTCAATAATAATTGAAATTGTTTCCAAAATATATTACTCATATATCCAAAAAATAATGTGTTGTCCAAAATCCTAGAAGTCAACTGTTATCATCAATTTATAAATTAAAAAAAAACTCAAATCCATATTTTCCACTTTGAGATGCAATCATTCCCTTGTTGCTACTATCACCTTTTGATATCTCTGAATTTTCCTTTGGCTGTGCTGAGCGTTTAGGCCTAATATCTCTGATCACATGAGAGAAATCATCCCTGAAATGCATGCGGGAATACATAGATTTATCAGAGCCATTGGAGGGTGAGGAAGGGGCAGCAGTAGATTTTCCTTTGTTAGGGGCATGGTGGGCCTTGGTTTTCAACCTTTGACTCGCATGAGAATACTGAACTGGTGAGTGGACAGGGGCATCTTGGACAATTTTATTGATAGGCGGGGGAGCAGGTAAAGACAAATTGGGCCAGCCGCAATGTTGGGAGACTTTCGGGTGGACAATCTCTTTCCATCCATCATTTTTGGGAACTTCGGGTTGCAATGAGACACGAGTATGCACAAGAACACCATGGGCTTGTGGGGCTTGGAAGGGAGGCCTTTCAGGCCTAGGTTGGACCACTCCTTTCCCAATCCAATTAAAAAACCCATCTTGAAATAGCTGGCCTAACTCTTACGAGTCAGCATCAAAGTGTATGGAGAATCTTGGCTTTCTAGGGCCCAAGTTCCAATTACCTCTTCCTCAGTTACCTCTACCATGGCTACCTCGACTGAAAAAACTCATTCATGTATGCATAATTGATTAGAAAATAGTTTCTTTAACAACCTTACATGACAACTCTTTTTAAAATATGAAATAAATTTTGCCTCAACAACATATTAGACTCATGCAATCCAATCCATACAAATTGTTTAATCATTGTCAATTAGTAGGGGGTGAACAAAGGTTCTGGGATATGCGAGGGGTTGTATTGAGCGAAAAATGTTAAAATGAGGAGGAAAATATCACGATTACTTCTCATAGAAAACAAGCAATCAACTGTAATGTAAACCAAAGAATATATCACTGTAATCCATCCTTGTGATCTTAAACTATTAAAATACATAGTTCTTCTTAACTATAATCAAATTTTAGGAACAGAGAGTGGATAATGGATATGGGAAGGCGAGGGGATTGTAGTTAGAGAAAAGGTGAAATAGTGGTAGGGGAAAAAAATGGATACTGTTCGAAAAATCCATTAAGTAATCCATAAAAAAATCTTGTTAATAATGCAAATGATCCAACACTAACCAAATAATTACTGTGATCAATTAACAATCACTGTGTATAATTTAACCATTTCTGTGTGTTAACCTGCTCACTGTTCATACTTAAATATTTAACACAATGTCATCATACTCAAAATAACATGCCTTCTAAAACAACCTATATAAGAATTTTGTTTCTTCTCATTTGTCCCAACAAATTTCAAATGAACACACAACCATTTGTTTCCACTCTGTTCAACATCAAAACATCAACCAGTGTCCATGAATTATCTCCTCAAATCAAGCATAGACACAAGTTCTTTTAAAATCGTGCCCGATTCCATTCCTCTAATCAATTTAACATTTAACTTGTAATGAAACCATACTGTTATAAAACCCATGCCCATCCCTGATACGATGCACAATATCCATAAAACATACACAACAGACAACGAAGTCACAACTCTCATAATTTTAAATTGCAATAATCCCGATTGGCAACTAAAAGACACAGTAACATCAACCATGATTTCAACTTATACCATGCTGTAGGAAACACACAACCCAACACATAACACAAAGATGCATACTCCTAATCAAACCATAAACAATGTTGAGTTAACAATCCAACTGTTACAACATAAGAGGCAATGACTAAATACTAATAATATAAACCATTGTCAATGCTATTTCATCAACTTTGTAATTAACCCGATCAACAGGGACGAGCCAATAATCAACCCCACTGGAAATAATACCCAAAAAATATAACAATCAACTAGATGACCGATAGAGGGTGGCTGTTGAGTTAATCAAAATCAGGATTGGTACCAACGAGAACAAGAAAATAGTCAAGGGTTCGTTCGATCATTGAAACACAAGGAGACTGGAGTCGACCATATCAATAGTAGGTGAGAACCCTTCGAAACAAAATGGTGGACACACAGGCCATATAACCATTAACGTGTATGATAGGGTGACAATTCACACTAGGTAGGAGAGTCTATGAACAGAGGAGAAGAGGCTCCTTACTAGCTAATAATAACCCCAAGAACACACATGGGTATAACCTTAGTGGTTTTCCCAAAAAAACGAATAATGCTGGTAAAAATGTAGAGCCATGTAATAAAAAACAACCCTAAAGCAAGAATCTTGGCATAATAGCCACCATAACCAACTTTGCAAAAACTAAAATCATACACGAGCCCACGACCAGGCGAAAACGATAGCAGTGACCCAAGGTGGTTAAAAATCAAACACAACAACCCCATAACACCAAAAACGACTGGGCATGTTTACAAGAACTGTGTGGAGACGACCAACAAGTCTGGACTGAATGAAACCCTCCAACCAAAACCCATAATACAACAAATATCCTTCATGGCTTCCACCACACATAATCAACAATGAAATCGTGACTTCAACTATCCCATTTTTTCATTTACAATGAATACACACAACCAACCATTCTAGAGAAATATCACAAGTTTACACAGTTGCCAATATCAAGAAAAGGACAAACCAATGCATCATCGATCCAATATCTATTTCATAACCAGAGCGAGTACATGGATGGCGGAAAAGACATACCTGTAACCAAAAAGCCTTACAAACACGAGCTTGCTCGAGCAATTATTTCCTCGCCTGGAAATAAGAGCTTAACCATAGAAAAAGAAAATTGAACAATATCCAAGCTAGGGTAATGGCTAGTGGGAGAGGTATGGAGTGACATCCAGTAAATGCACATCGCTTCCATCCTCCATTCATTCAATTACTTAGTACATGCCATCCAACCATCATTTAATCCATTCAATTAATCCATGCATTAAAACTAACATCCATTACTTGCGAAGTGCGCCACCCTATATCTCATTAACCATTTCCAAACATACCATAATGCATATCAAATGTGCCTTAATATCACTCAATACATCGTATAACCACTACAATGGTTATTTAGGACTAACACCATTTCTTTAATTTCAAATGCATATAGTGTAGCATAGTATAGCATATCTTAGTTTCTTCTCCTTGGATTTTTCCATAGGTCTATTTTTTATTACTCTTATTTATTGTTACAACTAACATGTGTCTTGTGTAGGTACAACATGTGACGATTCATGGCTTAAACAACAATGCCATAACTATGAATATAAGCCATTCATACACAAAATTTTGAGCTTGGAGCAACGAAACCCACACATAGCATGCATTATCCATCTGCCATTATGTCGCAAATAAAACCAAGATTTCATCCTCAATCATGTAGAAACCTGTAAGCAGTGTCGAAAACAACATAAACATCAAATAAGAACCATATCTAATCCTTCAATCTACAAGGGGTCCCACCTACTACTATTATATATATATATATATATATATATATATATATATATATATATATATATATATATATATATATTNTATATATATATATATATATATATATATATATATATATATATATATATATATATATATATATATATATATCATTAGCTTATAATAATAGGCTTTAGCAATACTTTGCGGGAGAAATCCTCTTTGCAATTTTAATCGTCAACAAACTGGCAACTCCATAAGGAAAAAAAAATTCAGCAGATTTAGAACTCAGAACACATGGTTTCGTAGACCAAGAACAACAGGTCAAGAAGATATAACCATGAATATTATACAACAGGGGGAAATGAATGGATTTAATGGAAAAATGACCGGGAATTTTGGAATAACTCATGAAAAATGTTAAGTATGAGGGGGTTTATCCTTGTATGCATAATCATTCAACCAAAATCTTCTCTTTACTTCGAGGAGAAAATTATGGACTTTCTCTTTTAAATTTCAAATGGATGAAGAAATAGAAGCGAGAGATATCCAATTCTTTATAAGACAACAACGAAAGAAGATAAAAAATTCAAGTGTGATTTTAGGGGGAACATCGTAACAACTGTGTAAGCTTGATTGTTATTGACTAAAAATATCTTGCAGGAGGGTCACTATGGCAGAACTAATCCAACATCTTATTCTTGACCAAAATCAAATAAAAGACGAAAAAGCAATAAAAATCATGAAAGAATTAAAATTGCAAAATTTAAAACGACAGAAATAAAGTGGTAGAGAAGTAAAAGTAGCAGGAAATTGTTAAAAACAAAAAGAAGAAATCAAACTACTGTAAATCATAAATGAAAAACAGTGAAAAAATGAAGCAAAGATAGACTACTAATATACATAAAATCCAAAACAACATTAAAACTTTTCAAGTTGGTCCCACGTAATGTTTCAAGTGAGAATCGCTAGTGCTGTAGGATAATAATTGCTCCTGTAAATCTTTTAAGATATAAGAGTTAGTACCCAGGACAAAAGCGATTTTGAAAGGACCCAGCCATAGTTTTTGTAACTTTGAGACAACTGATAGTCCTTTAGAGTATATGATTAGATCATCAAGGTAAACATGAGTAATCTTACCGGTCAAATCGTTAAAAGTCATTTGCATAGATCCTTTAAAAGTGGTGCTTGTAATAGATAATCTAGAATGCATACGTTCGTAGGTCAAGGTACCCCAATTATTTATAAGGGTGGATTTGTATGTATCTTCCCCTTTTACCTTGATTTGATTGTAACCAAAAAAACTGTCAAGTAAGGCCCTCATCTGTGAGCTTACAACTTGTTGCAAAATCATTTCCATATTAGGGGGAGGGAAAGGATTTTTCATAATAGCCTGATTGAATGTGAGATAATTAATGAAAAATCTAATATGATTAGTGACCTTCAAAACATGAACCAATTTGGAAATCCATTCAGGGTACTTGACCAGAAAGGTGATTCCAGCCTTCAAGAAATTTTCCAATTCCCTTTGAATAGTTGCTTCCAATGCAGGGTTGACAGGTCTTTTCTTTTTCCTACCTAGTTTTATGCCTTCCTTGATGGGAATGGAATGTTGTATAAGACCAAGATCAAAATCACGAAGATCCTCATAAGATCAAGCAAAGACATCTTGAAATTCACCAAGTAGCTTGACAAACTTCATTTTCTCTTCATCAGAACATTGGGCACCTATTTTAACATTCTTTGGGGACTCGGGTGTCCCAATGTTCAAGGAGATGGTTTCACCCACCTTCCTTTTCGACTCCTCTTATTTCTGATTCTCTTTATTGCCTACATTACTCGATGAAAACAAACTCTCTAGAGGAGTCAAGCATTTAGGAATCTTGTTATCTTCTATGGATATTATTTTCTTGGGCTTATAGGGTTCATTTTGAATGAAAGAACAGATTATCTCATCCCTAGGGAAGACCTGCCAAGATTCTATATTGTCAGGAATATGTGGACGATATAGAGATTGAAAAGTACAATCATTTCTATGTGGCATAAGTTGTTGATTAGGAGAGGCTGCAAAAATAGCTAACTGATCAGCCATTGAGTTTAATTCCCTCTTAACATGAGTGATGTTGAAAGATAATAAGTTCAAGATAAGTGCCCAAACCATTTGGGTATATCGTTTCATCAACTTGTTTTTAGGAGAGTAAATCTTATGTACAAGGTTCACAACAAGCTTAGAATCCCCAAAAACTGAAAGGTGACCAAAACCAAGATTATAATCATTTTCAATGCCTAATAATAAGGCTTCAAATTCAATGATATTCTTTGTGCAAGCAAATTCCAACCCGTAAGAAAAATTATGAATCTTCCCAACAAGAGAGTATAAGATTATGCCAGCTCTGTTACCTTCACTAGAGCACAAACCATCGAAGTGCATGTGCCACATTCCATCATCTAGATCAATTTGTTCCAAGGGAATGTTATCTTCCTTAGAAAATATGGAATACACCTCTAGTTCCTCTTCGATATAGTTCATGTTAGGTTGTGGGACACTCTCTATGTAAGGTGAAATCATTCCCTCTCTAAGGACTATAATGTTCTTACCATTCCGGGGAACAGATAAATGTGTTCCATCAAGTGAGAGGTATCGACCTATTAAATATTGCCAATCTCTTCCCAAGATGATTTAGTAATTGCTTACTAGCATATCAATTACTTAAATAATAAGGGTTTTCCTTATTTCAGGATGTGCACACAAAACTAAGGTCACATCTTTAATCTCGCTTATGGTCCTTTGTTGTAGACTATTATAGGAGAGCATGCTCCTGGAAATTTCATTTGTACAAGACAAGCCTAGATCTTCCATAATAATCTTTGACATCACAATTGGGCCCGAACCACCATCATTGGGGAAACAATGGGCAATTTTATCCATAATCTTTACAGAAATATAAAAAGGGGGATATTTTACAGGGTATCTAAAGTTATGTACACCTACTTTATTTACAGATGAATCCTCTTCATTTACCTCTTAAGAGTTTGGCTACAACATAAGCCTTTCCTTCCATGAATTGTTATAGATGCCTCTATTGTTTAGGGACAACAACCATGTACAGGAGGGTGGCATATTCTTTGATGTTGGCCAACTGATTCAGAATATTGTATTTGGAAGAGGGGAGAGGGGAAATTATTCCTTGGCTGTCATGAACCTTAGGAACCTAAACCATAGCAGCTGGTGATGATGAGATTGGGATAGAAGCATTGCGGGGAGGATCAAATTTGCCTTTGGGAGAATACGATTTGTTCCTAGTATTGATGATCATGACATCTTCTGGCTCTGCAAAATCTAGGACAATGATGATATTTTTTGGTATTTTACCAAAGATATTATCTCTGGCACTCTTCCTTACCTCACATGTGGCTTCCTCGTGGTGTTCCTCGCAAAATTTACACCAACTTAGTGACAAGATAGACTTGGGATGAAAATTATTGTCAATTGGGTTTCTAAAGGGGGGTGCAGAAGAGGATGAAGCTCCAGAGGTTAGAGGGGAGAAATTTGCTCATACGATATCATACGATTATTCATATCTTGTACTAGCTATAAGAGGGAAAACATGTTTGTTTGTTTAACCAATTCTCCCTGGGGAAGACCTGTTATTTCAAGTTGCTCTTCATACTCTGAACAAGTATGCAGAGCAGAACCGAGGTTATCAATAGAGTTTTCCTCAAGCCTATGACGATAAGGGGAAGGTAATTCATTGTAGTAATGCATGAAAGAGGCTTGGTTATGAGGTCGAATGAGTTCAGGGATTTTATTGTATAGCTTAGTGAAACACAAGTTGAAAGACTTGATGGTCTCACCATCCTTATAGGCGATGTTATTATACTCCCGTAACTGCTCAGCTGGGATTTTAGATTGCCCATAGGTGGACTGAACCAATAAACTAACTCCTCCCAAGTAGACATAATCTTAGGAGGAAGGTCAAATAAATTAGCCGCAACCTTCCCTTCCAAGGAATTGACGAATAAGTGCATGAAAGTATCGTTTTCATTGGCTCCTATATTGTGACAAGCATTAGAAAGATCCACCAAGTGTTCATTTATAGTGACAATGTTATATCCCGAGAACCTAGGGAGATGCTCTTTGAATTTAGGAAGTGGATGAGTAGCAGGTGCTAGGTTAAGAGGAGAGGACACATGCCATGGTGTGGTTGTGGAGTCTTCTTCAAATTGAAAAATCCCATATTTTTTAATGAATTTGGTGGGATTTGTGGTAGATTGGAAACAGATATGGTGGCTATACAAGCTACCAATCACTAACAAAGATGAAGACTGGGAGGAGGAAGAAATTCCAGTGCCACCAGAGTGTAATTTCCCCCACCTCTTGATGAAGAGGTTTGGAAGACTTAGTGGTCTAGGCATCCCCACTAGACCATAGTCTCACATAAAGGGGAAAATTCAACCAAACTAATGTTATATTTTAAAGTTGACTTAAGAAAAAGGTAAAAAGGGTAAGAGAAGTAACTCAATGAAAGAATAAAGCGTTGGAGGTTGAGTTAGGAGTTGACTCTAGGGGTTAACTTAACTCAACATGGAAATAGAAAAGAAGTATAAAGAGAAGGATAGGGCACACCTCTCATTTCATCTTGGATATTTGATATTTGCTTGTTGATTCTCTTGAGCATACATTTTTTAGGGTTTTGATATTACAAACCCTAGAGAAAAACTCGGTGGTGAAATATTCCACTCACCTTGTTCCAAGCTTGGTCTTGGGGATGAAATAATCCACCCACACCATTCTACATTCATCATCTATTCAAGAGGACTAGTAGGGCCGTACCAGTTAGGGATTTCCATCAGGGGCGCACCATTGGTTGAGGAACAGTTCAATCCAGCCTATTAGGGAAGATTTGGGAGATTTAAGCATTAAGTTTTTGCTTGTAGGACCTTGCTCATCAGTTTGGATACTTTCTTGAGGAGTTACCATGTCCATATCATTGTYTGCAGATTGGGATGGTTTTGGAGGAGAGAGGATGTTTGGTGATTCAGTGATTCTCAGATCTAGGAGGCTATACCTCAGATCTGATATTGAAACTTCTCTCAGGGGTTTATGAATGCCTGATCTATCATCCTAGAKATTTTCATATGATCCAGAGACCTTATTCAGCTAGGCCGAATTATTGATCATATTCAAGGTTTCAGGAGGGTCGTACCAGTTTAGGGTTTCAGCAGTTGGAGGAGGAGGCATCAGTATTTGGGCTCCATACTTCGGGAGGAGATTGATCTTGCACTAATCTATCATTTGGTGGAGTTTGGTAGCATTTGGGAGTCTTCTTCTTCAGGAGGGCCGAACCCTTGGTCTCCATAGTCTTCAACAGGATGTACCAACAGCTTGAGGGTTAGGCCAAACCCTAGTTTTGTATTGGAGCATTCATCTTGTATTACAACCTTTGGGAGGCTTACCTTGTATTTCTGGGAGCATTTTGTATGCATCTCATATTCTTGACTTGAGTCCATCTGAACATATTCCAGATCTACTTCTCTATTGTATCGAGTGCTTGATTTATTATAATAAAGCTCATATCTTGCTTGTGGTTCCATATCTTGTGTATTGTTGAGATCTCTTTGTATTGAAATGCATCTTGAATGAACTGTGGCTAAATAATTGAAATAAACCCTAAGGCCAAAATGTCAGTGGCCAACCTGCATACACAACAGTAAAACAATTAAATTAGGGGTAAGTTAGTGTTCCTAAGAAAAAAATTGGCTTGGGAACATTACAGTGGTATCAAAGTTCTGATCCTCCCATCCTGTGAGGATTAGCGCATGCAGAGGTACAGTGGTATCTTTATGGGTCGAAGGAAGAAACATGCAAGTGAAACAGAGGTCGAGATGGAGGGTTCAAGTGATGATGAGTCCCGAGGCTTGACTTACTTAGCACAAGAGTTTAATAAATCCATAAACCAAACAAAAGGTAATCTAGTCGTCCACTTGTAGGAAAATTATGATATAACCCGTAAGGAACAAGACGAAATCACTGAGACCTTGAAGAAGGTGGATGACAACTTGAGGAAAGTGGATGAGAACCAAACTAAGATATGCAATCTATTGATGCAGGTGACTCATAAGGGGAAAGTTCCAGAGACGTATGAAAACATAGAGACCGTTGGATCACACGGTGGAAACAGGTAAAATCTAGAAAAGGCCCCCAAGTATAATTTCAAACATGTTTTCTATCATCAATCTGAGGGAATCCATGGGGGGGGGCAATCTACATGGATAGATGGGAAGCATGGCTACCCCTAGGCCGTACTTTCCCACATTCACAGATGAATAGGTACAACATGAGCAGGTGGATGACTTTGTTGAGAACATGGCATAGTGAACCAGTGAGTACCATGAGTTGGATATGATGATTCAACGACAGATGTCCCTGGATCAATACTGTCAACTCAAATTCAGAAATAATCCCAGGCTGAACCATAGGAGTAATTATGATTTTGAACGTAGAACAGGGAAGATGGAGATTCCCTACTTTGATGGTACGACCAAGAGGACAATGCAGGCATGGGTACAGAAGCTGGATACTTATTTGCATCTTAACCCGATGAGGGAGATGGAAGGCATCAAATTTTCCACCATGTATCTAGATGGAAAATCTCATGATTGGTGGTATCATGGATTGACCACACTAGGCCATAGTCAAATAGTGGCATATACAGAGTTCACTTAGAAAATCATTGACATATTTGATCAGGGGGATCTTGAGTTGCATTTCCGAGAGCTCACATAGCTCAGACAGACAAGAGCACCAGAGGTGTACATTGAATAATTCCAGAGGCTAGAAATCATGGTTCAGGATATATCACAAACCAGATTCATGATGCTCTTCACTGAAGGGTTGATGGAACCCTTGAAGGGTTGGGCAAAGGCTTTTAAGCCTACCAACCTACATGATGCTATTTGGAGGACGAGGGACCTAGGACCAGCTGCCAAGCTGAAATTTGTGCCTAGACCATCTCTTAACACAGGAGGAAGAGATCATAGACCTCCAATTAACCAAGGAGGACGTGACCCAAGGGGATTTGACAGAGGCAGAGACAGGGTGGATAGGAACACCAGGAGGGAATTGAAGAGGAAGCAACTTTGCTTCACTTGCAAAGAGCCATGGAACCCATCACACAAATGCATGGGCCATGGCCAAGTGCACTACATAGAGGTAATTTCAAACAATGAGGAAGAGGAGGATTTCGACCATATCCAGAACATGGAGGTAGATACCACATAGACGACATAGGAGGAGACCACAGGTCATGACAATACGACTAAGGAGAAAGCCACCTTGGCATCTATCAGTGGAGTGCCCAAGTATAACACTTTTAGGATGAGAGGAGTCTTGCAGGGGAAAAAGGTGTCAGTATTGATTGATGGGGGAGCCTCTCACAACTTCATTGACTCGGCATTGCTAAGAAGGAGGCATATACCCACGATTGAATTTGAAGGCTTCAAGGTGGAGGGAGCAGGTGGGTGCACCATGCCTTGTGACATGTACATTCCTAGCATGAATCTTACATTGGGTAGGCATGAGTTGATACAGGATGTCTATGTGATGGATCTACCGGATACCAACATCATCCTTAGAGTTCAGTGGCTCAGTACATTGGGGCCTATCACCACCAACTACAAGACCATGGAGATGTCCTTCACAGAGGAGGGTGGACGAAAGGTAATGCTCCGAGGCATGACAGGTAACTCAACCAAGGTAGTTACAACCAAGAGGATGGAGGCCATCTTCAGGAGAGAAGAGATAGTATATGCAGTTGAATGCAAAATTTAGGCATGTGTGGACGAGAAGGGAAAGGTTCACTACACACCATAAATCTAGGAAATCATTGACAAACACAACAAAGTGTTTGGACCTATTCCACCAGGGGTGCCACCAGACAGGGGGTTTGAGCACATCATTGAGTTGGAGGCAAGAGAAAAACCAGTCATCACTACACTGTACAGGCATCCGAAGAAGTATAAAGACGAGATAGAGAAGGCAATCAAGGAGATCTTGGATATGGTAACATCATGCTGAGTTCCAACCCTTTTTCTTCTTCAGTGGTATTGGTCAAGAAAAAATATGGAACCATGCGCATATGCATTGACTTCAGGGCACTGAATAAGAAAACAATCAAAAATATGTATCCTATACCAAGGATTGACGAGCTACTGGACAAGCTGCATGGGTCTGTCTATTTCACAAATATTGAGCTATGCTCTGGCTACCATCAAATCAAAATGAGGGAGGAGGATATCCCAAAAATTTCTTTCAGGTGTCATTATGGTCACTATGAGTTCTTAGTGATGCCCTTCGGGTTAACCAATTCCCCAACCACGTTCCAATCTTGTATGAACCATGTATTCAACAAAAAGTTGAGGAAGCATCTCTTGGTATTTTTTTATGAATTTCTCATTTATAGTAAGGTGTGGTAGGAACACCTTCGACATGTGGACCAAATTATGTCTATCATGGAGGAGAAGTCATTTTATGCTAAGGAGTCCAAATGTGAGTTTTGAATGACAGAGGTTCTTTATTTGGGACACCTCATTGGAGAAAAAGGGGTACAGGTACATTAGGAGAAAATTCAAGCCATAATGGAATGGCCTACACCTAAGACCCTTACAAAATTAAGAGGATTTCTGGGTATATGCAATTACTACAAGAAACTTGTCAAGGGGTTCTCCCATCTTTGTGCACCCTTGACCGATTTGACCAAGAATGAGCTTTCAAATGGAGTGAGGAGGCCCAATTCACATTTTTCAAGATGAAAAAGGTGATGAGAACATGTCCAATCTTAGCCCTACCAAATTTCAGCTAGGCTTTCACCTTAGAGTGTGATGCCTCAAGAGAAGGTATTGGGGCCGTACTGATGCAAAAAAGGCACCCTCTTGCCTATGAGAGCTGAAAACTCAGGGGACCTGAGTTACTTTACAACATTTATGACAAAGAGATGTTGGCCATCATGCACACTCTGGCCAAATTTAGACAATACCTGGTAGGTGCACGGTTTCTGGTAAAATTAGATCATAACATCCTTAAGTACCTGTTGGAGCAAAAGGAATTAAATGAAAGGCAACAGAAATGGGTAAGCAGAATATAGGCATATGACTTTGACATTGAATTTGTTAAAGGGAAGAACAACGTGGTGGCTGATGCATTGTCCAGGAGGCCATCCATTTATGCCATGACAGATGTGTTTGTTGATTGGAAGGACCACTTGATGATGGAGTATGCAAGGAATCAGTTTGCTTGTCAAATAATGGATGGGAAAACACAAGACGGTAACTTTTGGATCATTGATGGCCTCATCTATTATAAGGGCCAAATATTTTTGGTTCCTGAATCGACCTTCAAAGCCAAGGTGTTGCAGGCATGTCATGACTCCCCAATGGCAGGTCACCAAGAGATTGGTAAGACATATAGGCAGGTGAGGGAGAGGTTCTCATGGAAGGGACTCAAGGAGGATGTAATGAGGCATGTTAAGGAGTGCACTACTTTCCAGGAGAACAAGGATGAGAACACTCAGCCACTAGGACTACTGCAACCCCTACCCATGCCAGAGCACAAGTGGGAAAGCATATCCATGGATTTCATCATAGGGTTGCCAAAGGCGCAGGGGAAAGACTGCATTTTCGTAGTGGTGGACAGGTTGATGAAGTTTTCACACTTCTTCTCCATAGCTACAGACTTTAGTGCAACATAGGTGGCCAAATTATTTTTCAGGGAGATCTTCAGACTACACGGCCTACCCAAAACCATTGTCGGTGACAGGGATACAAGATTCATGAGTACATTCTGGAAGGAGATATTGAAACTAGTTGGTATGGGCTTGACCCCTAGTACCAGATATCAACCTCAAACAGATGGATAGACCGAAATAGTCAACAAATGGGTGGAGGGATATCTCAGGAATTATGTGGCAGGGCAACAGAAGGTGTGGGTCAGATGGCTACATTTGGGAGACTACTGCTACAACACCACCCATCACATGTCCATAGGCATGACCCCATTCAGTGCATTGTACAACTTTGATCCACTCTCTTTTGTGGAGGTTGATTTTGGTGACAGCAGGGCTCCGATGGTACATGATTGGGTGCAACAGAGTCAGGATATCCTCAGAGAGCTAAAGGATCATTTACAAAGAGCACAAAACCAATAGAAGGTCCAAGCAGATAAACACAAAGTTGAGCATACTTTTGAGGTTGGTGACTTAGTCTATCTAAGGCTCCAACCATACAGGCAGGCTTCTATTAAAAGAAGTGGAGCAGAGAAGTTACAACCACATTTCTTTGTACCCTACAGTATCATTAGGAAGGTAGGGTCCGTGGCTTATGAGCTAGAGATCCCACAGGGCAACAGGATACATAATGTCTTCCATGTGTCCTGCCTGAAGAGGGTTTTCGACCAACACATCACACCCATTGAGGTGATGCCTCCCTTGGACGAAGAAGGGTAACCAGTGTTGATTCTGAAGGAGATACTGGAGGTTCAGGAGAAGAGGCTCAATAATAGAAGCATCAAAGAGTACCTGATAAGATGGAAGGATTTACCTATTGAGGATGCCACGTGGGAGAATGAACATGTGGTACGTGAGACAGGTTTGGAATTGCTTGAGGACAAGCAATTTCTAGCAGGGGAGACTGTAATGTCCCCCACCTCTTGATGAAGAGGTTTGGGAATACTTAGTGGTCTAGGCATCCCCACTAGACCATAGTCTCACATAAAGGGGAAAATTCAACCAAACTAATGTTATATTTTAAAGTTGACTTAAGAAAAAGATAAAAAGGGTAAGAGAAGTAACTCAATGAAAAAATAGAGCACTGGAGGTTGAGTTAGGATTTGAATCTAGGGGTTAACTTAACTCAATAGGGAAATAGAAAATAAGTATAAAGAGAAGGCTAGGGTGCACCTCTCATTTCATCTTGGATCTTTGGTATTTTCTTATTGATTCTCTTGAGCATACAGTTTTGAGGGTTTTGATATTACAAACCCTAGATAACAACTCAGTGGTGAAATATTCCACTCACCTTGTTCCAAGCTTGGTCTTGGGGATGAAATAATCCACCCACACCATTGTACATTCATCATCTATTCAAGAGGACTAGCAGGGTTGTACCAGTTAGGGATTTCTAACAAGGGCGCACCATTGGTTGAGGAACAGTTCGATCCAGCCTACTGAGGAAGATTTGGGAGATTTCAACATTACGATTTTGCTTGCAGGACCTTGCTCATTAGTTTGGATGCTTTCTTAAGGAGTTACCACGCCCATATCATTGTCTGCAGATTGGGACGGTTTTGGAGGAGAGAGGACATTTTGGTGATTCAGTGATTCTCAGATCTAGGAGGCTATACCTCAGATCTGATCTTGAAACTTCTCTCAGGGGTTTATGACTACCCGATATATCATCCTAGAGAGTTTCATATGATTCAGAGACCTTATTCAACTAGGACGAATTATTGATAATATTCAGGGTTTCAGGAGGGTTGTACCAGTTTAGGGTTTTAGTAGTTGGAAGAGGATGCATCAATATTTGGGCTCCATACTTCGGGAGGAGCTTGCTCTTGCACTGATCTATCATTTGGTGGAGTTTGGAAGAATTTAGGAGTCTTCTTATTCAGGAGGGCCGAACCCTTGGTCTCCATAGTCTTCAACAAGATGTACCAACAACTTGAGGGTTAGGCCAAACCCTAGTTTTGTATTGGAGAGTTCATCTTGTATTATAGCCTTTGGGAGGCTTACCTTGTATTTCCGAGAGAATTTTTTATGTAGCTCATATTCTTGTCTTGAATCCATCTGAAGATATTCCAGATCTGCTTCTCTATTGTATCAGGTGCTTTCTTTCTTATAATAAAGATCATATCTTGCTTGTGGTTCCATATCTTGTGTATTGTTGAGATCTCTTTGTATTGAAATGCATCTTGAATAAACTGTGGCTGAATAACTGAAATAAACCCTAAGGCCAAAATGTTAGTGGTCAACCTGCATACACAATAGTAAAATAGTTAAATCAGGGGTAAGTTAGTGTTCCTAAGGAAAAAATTGGCTTGGGAACATTACACAAAGCCACCACTAGATGTCATCTTGTGGATGATAGGTGAGGGAAAGAAAGATGATCTGGATGAATCAGACAAAGTTCTCCTTAGAGCACTTTGTTGGGTTGATAACACAACATTCCTTCTTCCTAATTCAACAATAGGATTAATTTTAGGTGATAAGCCTCTTCTTCTTCTAGAAACACGAGAGTCTAAGGAAATGAAAGTAAGGAAAAAATAGAAGGAACAAGAAGGTTACTATTGATTTCTAGGTTGTCTACGTCTAGCTTCCCAATGTTCCTGGGCACTAATATCTCGTTCAATTGCTGCACAAGAATGATTACGCTCAACACGAGTATTGGCAGTGTTTAAAATGGTGTTGAACAAATTCAAAGCAATGTTGATCTGATGTTGAATACTGGGCTCAATATTGGGCTTCCTTGCGACAAACACAGTCATTAAGAAATAAAACAGTCAAATAATCAATATCAGAAAAAATAAATGTATTCGATGCTAATCAAGCATAAAGATTAACCAAAGAGATATTGAAGATCTCCCCAGTATGGTCGCCAAATAAATGTTGAGAAAAATATATGAAATGATCTTACTCAAACATTTTCAGATCCTTATTGGAAAAAGAAATATAGACGAGAATATCACCCTATGTTTATAGCCATCAAAACTGATATCCTAATTCACAAGTATTGTTTACAAGTGCTTAGGCTGTTTTTTTTTATAATTAAAAGCTTGCTGGAAAAATCATTTTTTATGTAATTTTCTGAACATATCAGATGCTGAAATAAATATAGAGACATAAGTAAAGACACTAAGTCAATAATCAACACATATGAGACATAAATCAATCCTTTATTTCATTCCAATTCATCAAAGAATTGTTCTCTTTACAAAATTTCCCGAGGAAGTTTTGGACCAAAGTCAAACTTAGACGTCCCTGATGAAATATACAAAAGGACTTCAGACAAAAAATAAAATAAAAATTGAACTTGAAAAGTTGGATCAGCGTGCCACAGATTGCTTCCCACTGGACTCTGCACAATAGCCTTTGTCAGTCATGAAAACTAATTCACAAACAGACAAGTCTACACAGACTATCAAAGATAGATCAACACCTTTTAAAAAACAAGTGTCTGAATAATGTAATTCAACCCTGAATCTTGTTGTCTACAATAGGACCTTGCTATCATAAAAAATATTTAGGCTTCTAATGAATTAAGGAATGAATGAAAACTGAATTATCTCAACAAAAACTCAAAAATCAAACCTTAGCATGCTTCTCCTTCTATTCTCCTCTTGTTCCTCCCTTTTCTTTTTCCTTTAAGAAAATTGGAATTGGTTGAAGTGGTTGAACTACTTCATTAGTTAAGTTAAAAAAAAACTCAACTAAATTTTTTAGTTAAGGGGGAAAAGTAATAATCATAATAAGGGTTTTTTTTTTAAATAAATAATAACTAGTAGGTGGGACCCCTTGTGACTCCCTTTATCTTTTAACAATCATAACACAACTAGTTAATTAAACAAAACATCCCTCTTTGTGACTCCCATCATCACATTCATATTTGACAATTTATTTCAATAATAATTGAAATTATTTCCAAAATATATTACTCGTATATCCAAAAAATAATGTGTTGTCCAAAATCCCAGAAGTCAATTGTTATCATCAATTTATAAATAAATAAAAAACTTAAAATCCATATTTTCCACTTTGAGATGCAATCCTTCCCTTGTTGTTGGTGTCACCTTTTGATCTCTCTAAATTTTCCTTTGGATATGTTGATCCTTTAGGCCTAATCTCGTTGATCACATGAGAGCAATCATCCCTCAAATGCATGCGGGAATACATGGATTTATCCGAGCCATTGAAGGGTGAGGAAGGAGTAGAAATTGCTTTTCCTTTGTCATGGGAATGGTGGGCCTCAGTTTTCAACCTTTTATTTGCATGAGAAGAATGAAATAGTGAGTGGGTAGGGGCATCTTGGACAATTTGATTGATAGGTGGGGGAGAAGGTAAAGACAAATTAGGCCAGCCGCAATGTTGGGAGACTGTCGGGTAGACAATATCTTGCCATCCATCATTTTCGAGAACTTCGAGTTTCAATGAGACATGGGATGCACGAGAACACCAGGGGCCTATGGGGATTGGAAGGGAGTCCTTTCAGCCCTAGGTTGGACCACTCCTTGCCCAATCCAATTAAAAAACCCAACTTGAAATAGTTGGCCTAACTCTTGCGAGTCAACATCAAAGTGTATGGAGAATCTTGGTCTTCTAGGGCCACTGTTCCAATTAAATATTCCTTGATTACCTCTGCCATGACTACCTTGACTGAAAAAACTCATCCCTATATGCATAATTGATTAACAAATAGTTTCTTTAAAAACCATACATGACAACTCTTTTTAAAATATGAAATAAATTTTTGCTCAGCAACATATCAGACTCATGCAATCCAATCCATACAAATTGTTTAATCGTTGTCAATGAGCAGGGGGTGAGAAAAGGTTCTAGGATATGCGAGGGGTTGTATTGAGTGAAAAATGTTAAAATGAGGGGGAAAAGATCACGATTACTGCTCATAGACAACAAACAATCAACTGTAATGTAAACCAAAGAACATATCACTGTAATCCATCATTGCGATCTTAAACTATTACAATACAAAGTTCTTCTTAAATGTAATCAAATTTTAGGAACAAGGAGTGGATCATGGATATGGGAAGGTGAGGGGATTGTAATTAGCAAAAAAGTGAAATAGTGGTAGGGGAAAAAAATGGATACTATTCGAAAAATCCATTAAGTAATCCATAAAACAATTATGTATTTAATGCAAATGATCCAACACTAACCAAATAGTTACTTTGATCAATTAACAATCACTATGTATAATTTAACCATTTATGTGAGTTAACCTGCTCACTGTTCATATTTAAATCTTTAACACAGTTTCATCATACTCAAAATAACATGCTTTCCAAAACAACCTGTATAAGAATTATGTTTCTTCTCATTTGTCCCAAAAAATTTCAAATGAACACATAGTCATTTGTTTCCACTCCGTTCAACATCAAAACATCAACCACTCTCCATGAATTATCTCCTCAAATAAAACACAGACACAAGTTCTTTTAAAATCGTGCCCGATTCCATTCCTCTAATCAATTTAACAATTAACTTGTAATGAAACCATACTGTTATAAAACTTGTTCCTATCCCTGATATGATGCATGATATCCATAAAACATACACAACAGACATCCAAGTCACAACTATCATGATTTTAAATTGCAATAATCCCGATTGGAAACTAAAACACATAGTAACAACAACCATCGTTTCAAATTATACCATGTTGTAGGAAACACACAAACCAATGCATAATGCAAAGAGGAAAACCATAAACAATGTTGAGTTAATAATCCAACTGTTACAACACAAGAGGTAGCGACTAAATACCAATAATATAAACCATTGTCAACGCTATTTCATCAACTCTGTAATTAACCTGATCAAGAGGGACGAGCCAATAATCAACCCCACTGTAAATACTACCCAACAACTATAATAATCAACCAGATGAACTATAGAAGGACTGTTGAGTTAATCAAAATCGGGCTCGGTACCAATGAGAACAAGAAAATAGTCAAGGGTTCATTCGATCATTGAAACACAAGGAGACTAGAGTCGAGCATATCAACATCAGGTGAGAACCCTTCGAAACAACAAGGTGGAAACACAATCCATATAACCATTAACATGTATGGCAGTGTGACAATTCACACCAGGTAGGAGAGACTATGAACACAGGAGTAGAGGCTCCTTACTGGCCAGTAATAACCCCAAGAACACGCATGGGTATAACCCTAGTGGTTTTCCCAAAAAACCGAATAATGCTGGTAAAAATGCAGATCCATGTTATAGAAACCATCCCTAAAGAAATCATATTGGCATAATAGCCACCATAACCAACTGTGCAAAAAAAAAAATCATACACGAGCCCACGACCACGCGAAAACGATAACAATGACCCAAGGTGGTTAAAAATCAAACACAACAACCCCATAACACCAAAAACGATTGGGTATGTTTACAAGAATTGTGTGGAGACGACCAGCAAGTCTGGACCGAATGAAACCCTCCAACCAAAACCCATAAGACAACATAGAGCCTTCATGGCTTCCACCACATAGAATCATCAATGAAATCATGACTTCAACTATCCAATTTTTTCATTTACAATGAATACACACAACCAACCATTCCAGATAAATATCACAAGTTTACATAGTTTCTAGTCTCAAGAAAAGAAAAAACCAATACATCACTGAGCCAATATCTATTTCATAACCAAAGCGAGTTCATGGATGGCGGAAGAGACATACCTGTAACAAAAAATCCTTAAAAACGTGATCTTGGTCGAGCAATTCTTTCCTTGCCTGAAAATCAGAGCTTAACCACAACGAAACACAATTGAACAATAGCCAAGATAGGGTGACGAACAGTAGGAGAGGTATGGAGTGACATGCAGTAAATGCATGTCGCTTCCATCCTACACTCATTCAATTACTTAGTACATGCCAACCAACCATCAATTAATCAATGCATAGAAACTAACATCCATTACTTTCCAAGTGCGCATTAACCATTTCCAAACATACCATAGCCAATATCAAATGTGCCTTCATATAACTCAATACATCGTATATTCACTACAATGGTTAGTTAGGACTAACACCATTTCTTTAATTTCAAATGCATATAGTGTAGCATAGTATAGTATAGCTTAGTTTCTTCTCCTTAGATTTTTCCATAGGTCTCTTTTCTATTGCTCTTATTTCTTGTTACAACTAACACGTGTCTTGTGCAGGTACAACATGTGATGATTCATGGATTAAACAACGATGCCATAACCATGAATATAA
>ML781324.1:791014-803416 GCA_009831015.1 Picea engelmannii | reverse complement strand
CGGGAAAACCTTTCTTATATTCATTATATCCAATTTCACCATTCACCATACAATATATATACAATGTTTTTAGGTATTCTGTAGATACCAAAACCCTAATCCCTTAATCCGGGATTAATTTACAAACCTGCTAAAAATAGCAAAATCCACTAAAAATAGCAAAAACCGCCCAAAAATAAATAAATAAATAAATTTTGGGGCATTGCCCCGAATCCTGTCGACCCCGGGCTACCGCCCGTTGCTGAACATTACGCGTAACCAGGGGGGGGCATACCTGTCCCCCCTGCTACCCCCCTAGGAAAGCACCTGACACACACGACACAAACAAAACACTACTACGAGGGATCGTTAGATGCAGTTGTCATATCTGACATGCCCACACATACACATGAAAAGAATATAACACATACCCAACAGTTTCTACATATATTAACTAATTGTATTTTAGATTCAACCCTAAGGTTGAAAGTTCACATGAAATAGATATGGAGATAAAGGTTGAAGTGAAATTTCTGAATCTCCATTAATTTTAGTAAGGGAAAATTTCTAACAAAAGTTGCAGAAGTAGAGAAACATTAAGTTGTAATAGCAAAATGAAATCTTTTAAAATTATTAAAATGAAACACTATGTTATTTACATTTCATAGAAACAAACCAAAACAAATGAAATCACCAAATATATTAGAGAACCATAAGAAGTGTCTAGCTAATTAATTAACTTGATTTTTTACCATTAAATCATCAATTCGGGGGCGTAAGATTAGAGATGCCAACACTGTATGTTCAAAGACTGGGACATGAATGACTATCTAATATATGGAAAAGAAAATTCTTTACTTAATAAAATGAAACTATACTCCTAGCAAATCACAAGAAACTCGTTCATTGGGTAGCAAAACAAGAAAGTGCTCTACTGGCACAGGATAATATCTTTCACTCAAGCACTTCATGAGTGTTCACGTATGCAATTCTTAGAGAAAATATCATTCCTACCTTCAAGTGACACTATTCTTGTAATTGTGAAAAGAAAACATATCGTGTAAAATATTTCTAAGGAATTAATTTATTCACACATCGACAATTGCAAAAAGGACTCACTAAGTTAACAATAAAGAGTTTTACAGGATTGGGTTATAAATCTCACAGTGAGTTTTACATGACGTTCATTATACCATAATACACTCAATTTTATCGTTTAAACCCCAATGAAATATATACTACATGTTATCAAAACAACTCAATCACTAAACTAAGAACAAAGGGAAAAGGAATGGCAGAATTAAGGATCGATCCATACACACATTTACAAATCAAACTTGTATTAGCAAACTCAAACTTTTTAACACTAAATATGGAATCCCAAAACTCAAACATTGTAACACTAAATATGGAATCATGAATGAAACAACCATGTGATTCAAAATTAACAAAGTTGTTTCGATCTATAAGTGAAAAGCTAATGCAATTATAAAGAAAAACTGCAATGTAATTATTCAAGTCATGCTTGCGTTATGACTCAATCAAACTTGAAAACAAAGATGTTGTCTGGAAAATGAAATTGTATGAAAAAAGAGATATGATTATGGTGTATTCAAATAGTGAGATCGAAATGGTTCCAGGGTTGTGTTGATAACACAATTTTAGTTCAAATGAAATCTATTGGCAAGATGATACACTAAACACTTTAGATTATAAGCAACCATAAAATTAATTACATAAAATAAATAAATAAAAACTAAATGAAACAATGGAAATTTATAAAACACACTTGCAATCCTATGCTAATTGTACAAGGCAACAATAGCTATACCGGTGGGCTCTCCCAATTGACATTTCATTGCTAAAATGACTACATAACTAGATCAGATGGAACCATGAATTGAACTTCAAAACACCATCATTTTATTAAACAATCTCAATGATCCAAATCATTACAAGAACTATCAATCTCAAAGTATGAGTTCTAGTGGTATATGTATCTATCTCATGCTACATATTCTTACATTACATTACTCAAACCATCAGTTTAAATACAATATTGATTACAAATATGCATAGGTCGACCCTCATTATATCCTTGTTCTCACGCATTGGGTGCATCGAATTCATGGAAGAAATTACAACAACTAACATAATTAGATCTAGAGGTGTGTTATCGCACAAGTTGTAGGTTGGGAAAAGCCCAACCCAACCACTAAATGGTGACAACTAAGAGGTCACCTACCCATTGTCACCTTAGGCAGGTGTCCCCGTCATTTTAGAGGTGAGGTAATCACCTCAAGGGGGGAATCTCGGTGAAACTAGGGGGAATGCTATGGATATGAATGGATATGGAAATTAAGTCCCTATAAGTCAAGTCTAAATGGAATGAAAGGATTGGAAATAAGTATTGGGAATGTCCAAGGGTTTCCAAGTAGATTGAGTGACCCTCCAAGTGTGAATACTTTCCCGATACACAAGTGGACAAGCATATGTTGCAATATAATCAAGTGGACAAGCAAGTGAATCTTATTGTCCCTAATAATAGAAGTTAGTAACTAATGTATATCAGCAAATAAAGATATCTAAATCAGCATAAGGTGAACATGAGACTAGTTAACCAATGCTAAAGAAAAACTAGCAATTGACTATAAATTATGAAGTACTTTGAGAGCAAGTAAGAAGGATGTTATGAAATGATTTTCTGCAGTAAATTATCAGAATTATGGCTGTAGCATTCAAAGGTGTACAATAGAAAATTCAACCATCAAAGTGTGCCCCAAATTAGCCTAAAACCTGTGCCCTAGTTAGTAGATTAGGTGAGTGAAGTTTGGAGAGTTTCTTACGGCTAGTTTGTGAGATATTAGTGATCTAGCATTAGGGTTTTCTGCAGCCTTATGGATGTAGTAAACAAGTTAATACAAAAAACTAATTATTGGGAGAAAGAGGATGCCTCATTGAGGCAAGAGAGCCAAAGTCTCAAGGAAAACTTTCCAAAAGAGATAGACTTGTCATCCACAAAAATCATGTTTCCCAAGGAAATGATTTTATATCTCCAATGAAGTAATAAATTACTAGTGCTCTTAACAATTGGGTTAGTGGGGTCATTCAAAGAAATATCTTAGAGAAGCTACCTCCTTGGGGGAGTAAACCCTTTTACTCCCCAATGCAAGTTTCCCTAGCTAGGTTTTAATATAAGAGGGTGTATGCCCTTATACTTCTCTTAGCAAACCCTTGTTTAAATAATAACATGAAGCAGACAATGATGAAGACTATGGTGGGGGAGTATTCCCTTATGCTTCCCACCTAGATCCTAGTGAAATATCCTTGACTTGAAACAAATGATAACATGAAAGTAAATACCACACCAATTCAAGGAAAAAATGCCAAGATAATCCACAACAATAGCAAGATATAAGCCTTTCAAGGCTAGCACATCACTTCCATCAACCATAACATCAAGAGATAACCATAAACAAGAGCCAAGAGAAACAAATTTTCCAAAGGTAGCGAAAATTTCAGACCAATACTTCTCACAAGAGGGAGAGTTTGGTGAAAATGAGATCTTATGATCTCTTATTTATACAAAATTTCACCAAGGTGACTTGTCCACATATTTAGGGGTAAAACCCAATACTAGGGGTCAACAACCCTAATATTTTCCCCTTAACAAAGTAATTCATTTAAAATTCAGTTTTTCATATAAGAAAACCCTAATTTAGAAGAACTTCACCCCTTTAGGGGACGTTTTGGCATTTGGAGCAAGTCATTGGTGTAGGAGGAGGGTGGATAGCCTTGCCAAAGCCACATGTCAAGTATCCAAGGTTCTTCCTTCATGGTCAAAGCCCATTTATCCTCAAAACGTCCAAGTTCCAATGCATCAACCACACCACCAAACCCTAACCCCCTTAGGTGATGTCATGCCCATAGAAGTGACGTCTTGCCTCTCCTAGGAAAAACATTTGGCATGTTGGGGGTGGGTTATGTCGTCCAAGTCATATTTAAGGCCTTCCATGTTTGATATTTCCCATTCAACATGTCATCCCTTGGCATCCACATGTGGGATTCAAGCCTCATGGAAGCATAAGCTAGGCTTGTTCTTCCAAAACTGTCCACCAACTAGGTCCTGCAAAGACAAATAAGCACACCCTCCAAGGATCTCAAGTCATAACATTATGATAATTGAATCCAATCAATAAATGAGCCACCTAATCATGTGCATCAAAGATCACTGTACCAAACAATTAATTTCTCAAAGACATTATGCGACTTATCAAGCTTGAATATGGGAGGGTTGACGAGGTGTCCTATTGGGTAGATCTTTCCCTAGGTCAAAGAGAGTTTCCAAGAGATCCCTTTTTAATCCATGTAAAGTGGGTGAGGTGGTTGGGGTCAAGACTCAATGGGCATAATGATCATGACATACAAGAGGTCTTAATGTCTCATTCATGGGTGCCTTTGTAGAGGGTGTGTGGTAACTTCATCCACAATGCACTTTTTCCAAGCCCATTATTTTCCATTCTTTTATTCTTTCATAATTTTAAGGAAAGTTTGAAGGTCACTTCCCTGGCGTGGTGTCTACATAATGGAAATGTCACCCACAAACACCTAGTGGAAATGAGAAGGTTGGCTCGTGATGAGACCCCCTTTCTCTCAGCCATGCAACTGAGAGCCATTACCTTGGTTTGGTGACCAGATGATGGAAATGTCATACCACTAGATATTCATGAATGTGATAGGTCGTCTCATGATGAGACCTCCTATCCTTCAACTAACCTTTTAAGCATTCTTTATCATATTTTATTGTGGGTCCCCCTTTACTAAAAAATAATTATTTCATTCCTTTCTTGGGTGATCCCTGGGTGAAGCATCTAGAAGGTTCATACAAGGATTTTATCTTTTACCCAACATCAATCCCTTTGGTCCTACAACCCCTTGTTCCCATAGAATGAGGGACAACCCCTTCTTGGGTCAATACACCCTAAAATCCCAAGAGATAAGGAAATGGGGGAAAAATAGTGATGAAAAGTGGTAAGTATGGTCGGGAACTATACGATGGCTCTTCAAAGGGGTTCCTATGTAGAAAATCCATCCCCAAGGAAGACCACTTACTAGGGCACAATGTCAACCACTAAGGTGAAGCAGGGAAAAATGCATAATGTCCAAGAATATATCATGAAATCTAGAGCAATCTAAGATACAACATACTCAAATGGCTTAAATATTGAAATGATGCTTACCATAATACTGACTTGTACCTCATGGAGCAAGGCTCACTGCCTTCCAGAAGCTAGTTGATGTGGTGGATGCCATCTGGAAGTTTGTGACCATCTGTGGTGGTGAGGAGGGCTCCATATGTGCAAAATGATACTTTTGGTCATGTAGTCTCTTGGCACTCCATATATGCAACCTGAGGGCCTCGAGACATAACCTCCTTAGTTATCCACAAAATGAGGGTAACATTTGGCTCCTACTTGGGGACATGTGCTCATCATAGATTTCATGAGAACCGCGACATCTCCTAGTAGACTTGTTCCTGCCAAAAAATTAGACAAAGGGATCAGAGCATCTAGGGTGGTGCTATCACCCTTCATCCATATATATATATATATATATATATATATATATATATATATATATATATATATATATATAAATCCAAAAATGAAAAGTAAACTAGAAAAGAAAAAAATTTACATTTTTTCACAAATTTATAGGCTAAGCATGAAATCAATATGCAAGTAGAGAAAAATGAAAATGAAATGCATCTAAACTAGTATGAGCAATCAAGATGAAAAATGTAAGGGAAAGCAATATGACTTACCTACTTACCTAGGGCATGGGCCCTGAAGAAGTCATGTGACCTGGATGTAAGGTTGGAGAAGAAATCCATCCACTGGTACTGACATCTTCCTCCCGTCTAATGCTTTCAGATAGTACCTTTATTTATCATACTTCTTCCTAATGATGTAAGGGACAAGCCATGATTTGTTTACTTCTGGTCATATCTGGGCTTTCCCTTTCTTTTGTCCCACATGAGCGTAATAATTTCTTCATTGAAATCGATGCAAGGTGTATTCTTATCGCATGGAGGGTCTATGTGGACTGTCTCTTTGACGATTTATTCATGTTTCTTATATTCTTCCTGCATAATATGAATAGCCCCCAGTTCCTTCCCATGGCATTTTGTAGTCTTCTTTTTATCTTTCCATGGGAGAAACATCTGTATGAATGGTAACTTGGATGGATCATACTCAAAAACTTCTGGAGGCATATCATAGTAGTGTTCAATGACATAATTAGGGCCCCTTAGATCCATCACATGTGTATATTTCTTATCCATGTTATGTAAGATCCCATATGTTCCCTCGCCCATGGGAATATATTCATGTGTAAGTTTCATGCTAAGAAAACCCCCAAGGGATGAGGACCAGGTCCTCAACAAGAGCATCCCCCAAGAATCTAGTACATCAATCACCAATATGTCCATGAGGACGATGTTATCTAGAAAGTATATCAAAAATACCTCAACGTCTTCACACACCCCCAAGACCTCGACCCTCCGTGAATCAATACCACAAACATTTCCATAAGGTAGGGTTGTCTTTAAACCAAGTTGTTTCATTACCTTCAATGACATGACATTTGTCAAGGCCCCTTAATCAAGCATGCAGTTGTTCAAGTGGAGGCCATTCATGCCTAATGAAAGATAGAAAGGATGGTTCTTTTCCATTGGATGATCGAGATACATAGTATTCAAGATGATGGAAGGATCTTCCTTCTTGGTTGGAACCTACAATACTTTCAAAACTTCCCTTTTTACAGAAGGGATCTTACACGTCTCTGTTATTGGGATCGTCATATTCAGTTTTCCAAACATGCTTGAAACATCTATATTTAACTGAATATCATCTGTAGGAGTTGGATTAGGAATCAAATCACATACTAGCAGTGGATGTGGTGGACCCACCTTTTCTGTTGATGGAAGAGGAGTACCATGTTAAAATTAATGCAGCTGCAAGAGCCATTCTATGGGAGGATGGAAAAGAACCTAGTTATGATATAAGTCCCCCGCTACACTCTTGGGGGTTTTGGTATGGGAGCAAGCAGTTATAGCCATGTAAAAATACCTGAGTTGGTCCCCCGATGTATTTCTAGGATTCTTGGTCAGGGACCAAGCAGTTTGATGATATAAGTCCCTAGATGTGTTCCAGGGAATCCTTGTTTATCACTTGGACTGATCCTTGGTTGTGTACCTTGGTGTTTAATCCCATAGATATATTCTAGGGCCCCCATATGTGTTCTTGGGTATCTTGGTCTAAGACCAGGAATTTTTTTGGTTTAAGTACCAAGATGAGATGATGTGTGACTTTCTTCTCTCTCGGGATGGTCCATGTGACCTAGGAGTAGTCAATAAGAAAGGTATGATCACGTCATTAGCCTTCCACGTATGATAGAATGATAAAATATTATAATTTATATCATGGGACTCATGTGGACAAAATTCCATTAAAGAAGGACTTGACCTTTTGACTTTGTCTTATTGTTTATTGATAAACACCCTTTGTTTGATTTATTACCCTCCTAAGTTTATGTTTATGTGTTGGTTCAAATTTCTATTTTGGATCCTACTTCTTCCTAAATAAAGTTGGTTGCGATTTTCATGAAACCCTCCTCTTCGATTTAATTATCTTGTTGACTTGGTCTATTGGTCTTCCCACTTGACGTTTTAGTTGGTTTGTTATTTTAGGGGTTAACCTAACCCTAAATCATGTCAAAGTGGAATCTAAATGGTTAATGTGTTAACCCTATCTTACCTACCTAAAACTATATAAAGGAGTGGCCTCTCCCTTACTTGACACACTTGATGCATGTGATCTACCTTCTCCAAGTCGAGTTTGAGACTGAGATTTGTTGTGGCTCTTCTGGACAAATTTACAAGGTTGATGCAGCTCTTCCAGATAGGTTTACAAGGGTCTTCTCAGCTCCCCTCTTGTGTGTTCTTGGTCTGCACCAACTTCTGTGGGTTTATCCCTATTAGCCATGATGGATTATGCTTGTGGTTGACTTGTAGGTGTCCTTCCCTGCCAGCTATTAAGGTTCTTGTATGTTGTTGGTGTTTTGGTGCCACCTTGCTAGTTTAATTGTGCCACCTTGTTGTCTTTATGGTCTGATGGTGTCACCTTGATATTTTACTGGTGCCACCCTTGTGTATTTTTGTTCCACCTTACCTTATCTGTCAACAACCTTAGTATTCTTACCTTGTTACTAGATTGTTAGGGTTTTTTTAGACTGCTAGTATTTTGTCTTTGTTAAATTAGAATTGTGTGTTCTTGGGCTGAAAGCGTTGAGTCAACCTAAGGCTAATTGTGGGTTCATTTTCCAACGCTAGGTTGGACAATGATATCTTATTTTCATCCCTATTGCTTGATAGTGGCTTGGACTATAGCTTTTCATCTTGTTGAGTTTGTTTTTTGGTTTACTATCCTAAGAGTTCTTCTTGGCATTTTCCTTATGAACATGATGAGATCTACCTTGAGGGTTTGATCAATGATCTACTGATATTTTCTGAGCATACATTGGAGGAAGGTAACAACAACAAATCAAGTACTTTTTTTCTTTTCTACAGCTATGTTAATACTCAGATCTATGTTATGTATGTTACTTACTCATTTATGTTATTAGATTATGCATCAGAAATTTTAATGTTTTGTTGATCCTAAAATACAGTAGCAAATGATTTGAAATTTATAAAAATATTTTTGTTTCTAGCTAGCCTACTATTTTTCCCTTAAATTCTAACATGGTATCAGATCTTAGGGCGTGAAAGGAGCTCATTTGTGGCATAATTTTGAGCTTGCATAGATACTCTATTAAGGGTTTGTTTTTTAGATCAACAATAAGTTTGTTTTGTATCAGATCTCTCATGTAAACAGTTTTCAATATGGCTTCATCTTCAGTCAAAGCATAAGATAGGCTTGAAGGGGATTCAAAATTTAATGCCTGGAAGGCTAGGGTCTTCAATATCATAGAATAAAGTGACTTGGATGAGTTGGTTACCAAGGTAGTGGAAGAACCTGCTACAAATGCAGGAAGAGAAGCCTATACGAAGAGGTAGGCCAAAGCCAAGAGGGTCATTTTTTACCCAGTTAAAGACAATATGATGCCTCTTATTTCTCACTTAAGGAAAGTAAAGTAATGATTTGATTCCCTAGAAAAATTGTATGAAAAGAAGGCCCCAACTCAGTATAGGACCTTGAAGAAACAACTATGTACATTAAACATGGGAAAGGATGAAACCATCTCTGCCTTCTTTTCCAAAATTTCTCAAACAAGAGATCAACTTGCAACAATTGGAGTTGTAGTAGATGATGTTGACCTTGTACAAACAACAATAGATGGTATTACAAAATAATGGGATACATTTCTCTCATTTGTAAATGGAAGATAAGTTCAACCCAACTTCGAGATATCATGGCATGATTGCTTGGAAGAAGAGGGAAGAATTAAAAGAATGAATGAACCCTCCACTGTGAAAGACCATGCTCTTTCAACCAAAACCAAGAAATGGAAGAATTTTCCTCAACACAAGGGCAAAGGTAAGAAACCTCAAGGTAAGCACTCTTACCCTCACTCTCATTTGTCTAAAATAAGATGCTTTAATTGTAACAAGATAGGTCATTATGCAAAAGACTGCAGGAACCCTCCTTCAAAGAATAAACAAAAAGGTAGGTTCCATGCTTCAGTTGCAACTAAGGAAGAAGAACCTCAAAGAAAGAGAACCAAAACTATTTGTAAAGAATAAGAGTAGTGCAGAGAGAGTTATCTTGTTTCATCTCTCTCCGATGCTGTCACTAAATCAAAAGAAATTTGGTTAATGGAAATCAGGGCCTCCAAGCATATGACCGGCTTCAAACAGAACCTTGTGAACTACCGAGATAAGAAGTTCAATGTGAAGGTAGAATTGGGTGATGATGGAACTTATGCCATCAAAGGAGTTGGATCAACCTCTTTTCATCTTCAGTCAGGTAATGTATTTCATGCTGAAGAAATTTTTCTTAAACAAATATCTTATTTCAGTTGCAGTTCTAGAAAGTAAAGGATACATAGTAGTCTTCTCCAAAGGAAAGGCTATTATGTGGCCCTCAAATGCAAGTATGAGCTCAACCATGATAATCAGAGTTCAAGAAGGTAGAATTTACAAATTTATTCAAGCATTATCTCATGAGATGATCAACCCCTACGAACTATGGCACATAAGGTTTAGAAATATCAACTATAATGCTCTCCTGGGTTTGCAAAAGATGATAACAGGTATGCCAATTTTTTCTTTTGAGAATGATAATATTTGTAGAGGTTGTGCTCTTGGTAAAAATACAAAGAAATCTTACCCTCACAGTAATAGAAAAACTAATGGTATCTTAGATCTTATTCATTCTGATATCTATGGACCTATGACTTCTCCTTCCATGAATGGTTGTCTTTATTATATAATTTTTATTGATGATTGATCCCGTAAACCCTGGATTTATTTTCTGAAAACTAAAGATGAATCCTTTAGTAAATTTTAGGATTTTAAGAATCTTGTTGAGAATTAGACAGGTAGACATATCCATTCTTTCTGAACATATAATGCAAAAGAGTTTGACTCCCACAAGTATGATGATCTCTGTTGGACTTCTGGGATTAAGGGGGAGCTGATCATGCCTTATAATCCCCAGTAGAATGAGTTTGTAAAAAGAAAGAACAGGAAAATTTGTGAGGCATCCAGAGCTATGATGTATGATCAGAATCTTCCATTGTCTCTTTGGGCCAAAGATGCAAGAACTGCAATATATATTCAGAAAAGGTGTCCTTATAAATCCTTGGAAGAGAAAAATTTAGAAGAAGTCTTCACAGGGAAGAAGCCTTTAGTTGATCATTTGATAATTTTTGGTAGTCATGTGTACATTCATGTACCAAAAGAAAAGAGGACTAAGTTAGATTCCTCTGGAAAGAAAGACACTTTTGTGGGGTACAGTGAGATCTCAAAAGCATATAGAATATATGTGTCAGGGAAAAATATATATATAGGTCAGTAGAGATGTGATCTTACATGAGGAATATTCCTTTCATCATTCCAAAGAGCGTCCCTCTGATACATAGGAGCATGAAGCTCCATCTTCAGAGCCTTTAGATTCACAACTTTCATATGAGTAGAGGAAGGAGGCCAAAGAACCTTTAGTGGATCCCATAAGGGATTCTATTGAGTTTCCCCTAGAGAAACCTCCTGGCAAAAGGAAGCCAACATGATGTCATGAAATTTTAAAGGAAGCATTAAAACATGCAGCACCTAAAGGTACTTTCAGAGAAAGCAAGAAGCTAGATAAGTACTCGGGTTTGATAGATCAGTTGAATCTTGTGATTGACTCAGAACCTTCGACTTTTGATGAGGCTTCCACACATAAAGTGTGGAAGCATTCCATGATAGAATAATACAAGTCAATATTGAAGAATGATGTATGGGAAGTGGTCCCAAAACCTCAAGGAAAATCAGTAGTAACCTCTAAATGGATTTACAAATTAAAGCATGCAACAGATGACAATGTTGAAAAATTCAAAGCTAGATTTGTGGCTTATGGTTTCTCTCAAAAATAGGGAATTGATTATGATGAGATCTTTTCTCCTGTTTCCAGGTATACCTCTATTAGAGTCATCATTTTTCTTTCTTTAGCATTTGATTGGAAACTTCACCAAATGGATGTTAAGACTTCCTTTCTTAATGGTGAAATTGAGCAAGCGGTTTATATTAAGTAGCCTGAGGGTTTTGTGATCCATGGGGAGGAATCCCATGTCTGCAAAATAAAGAAAGACTTGTATGGATTGAAAAAATCTTTGAGAGATTGGTACATAAGAATTGGCAGTTTTCTTCAAAGTCTTGGATTCTCGAAGAGTATAGGAGATCCTAATATTTATATAAATATTGTGAAGAATCATCCTGTTATCTTGGTTTTATATGTGGATGATTTATTCCTTACTGGAGGGGAACATATGATAGCTCAGGCTAAGAGTGAGTTGTCAGTAGAGTTTGAAATGAAGGACTTGGGTCTTATGCATTACTTTCTTGGTTTAGAGGTGTGGCAAAAACCTGGTGAGATCTTTCTCTCACAAGGTAAGTATGTAGTTGATTGTTGGGCCTCAAAAACGTCCTATTTTCATCCACTTTTCCCTTCATTATTCCTTACATTTCATCGTCCCATTAACCTTCCATCATACCATTTTCATAAATATATGTGGGTTTCTCCTTATTATTTACCATTGTATTCATTTCAGTATTATAAGTGAATTTGTGATTAAATATTAGAAAAATAACATGTTTTCATTATATATCAAGGTTGGATGAGTTTGATGATGTGTGCAGGCATATGTGAAGATTTCAAAAAA
>ML781324.1:748789-772324 GCA_009831015.1 Picea engelmannii | reverse complement strand
GTACTGAGATGATACTTTTTTTCATAACATCTATATGTTCTTAGGAATTTTTGATTAACGTGTTTTTGCAGGCATTGTATTTTAGGATCGATTGTTGTTCTTTCTTACTGATTATCACCGATACTTGTCCTAATTATTCAATATATTTGATGACGATCATGCAGAAAAACAATTAAAATCAATGGAGTAGCTTGACTAATTTATTAGGTAAATTTGACAAGAAGCATATTTAATATTCTAGGACTTTAGTGACAATTCTCAACAACTGGTTATTATGCAGATGGGAAGATTTGATACATCCAAGACAAATAAGTATGCAATGGCAATAGGTATAAAAACACAGTCTATTCCTTTGATTTGCTGCATTTTCACTTATTTCTGCATAATATGTTTTTCGCAAATATCACAGTTTTTATGCAGGAATTTGTACTAAGCTTTTTAGGTTCACAATCGATCGCATTCCACGCTGCAGTGATTTTCAAGAATCACAAAATCATTAAATGAACACATGCTTTGCTAGACAACTTGAAGGAGTTGTTACTCATCCGAAACATCATGATGTTTGTTGATACACAAGAACATCTTGTTGTTACACAGAAACATTTTGCTATTACACATAAACATTTTGTTGATACACAACAACATTTTGCTGATACACAAAAACGTTTTGTGCATCTTGATGTTTGTTGTTACACAGAAACATTTTGCTGATACACAGAAACATTTTTCCAAATTTCATGCTGTAACACTGTCCCATTTCACCTTCAAAGTCGATTGGTCATCCTTGTGTTGAAGCCATCTTACATTGCCTTAAATTTCATGACTTCACACATGCCTATTATTTTCTAAGTTGCATACATTCCCTTATCTTTTTCAGTTCATTTTTTCCTTTCCAGATTTCCTTCTGAATAAAACAAATCCCCTTTCCATGATTACCTTGCCCCATACACACTATTGCTACTGAGATCTATTGATAGTCCTACCAATATTTTTATAAACTCACGTTGACTGATGTGGGATTCCTTAAGGCACACCTTTCAACAATCTTGCCCCATCGACCTTGACACCTTATCTGGGATATAGACTAGAGTTCATTTTGAGTACCTTGAGGCTTGCATGCCTTAAGGGCAAGCTCTCTCGCTAACAATCATGGGAATACATCAATGTCCCTTGATTGTTAGATCTTGCAAGTGGCTTGACATCAACCCATCTATTTGCACTTTGCAAGATGTAATCGAGTACCTTGACACTCATTGACATCACTGGTGAGTTTGGCTCGCATTGGTTAACGACATTCATTAATGGCCAATAATCCAATGATTTCTCTTCATGGTCAACATCGACACATTTATTCACATGACTAGAATTGTACCATCGATTTGTAGTAGGTGAAGGCTATTCACTTTTTCATGATCCCCTCGGCATTTGCAACTGTTTGATTTCCAATCTATGAGATTACCATAGTTCCATATTCTGTGCCTTCCACATTTCTCATTATTCATCAGTAGCAATTCAGATTCCTTCACTTCCCATGATCTAGTTATAGCAGCAACAACATTAGCAGTGTCATTTTCCTGATCTTGCAGCAGTGATACCTTCCATCTTCCATCAGTAACAGTCATATGTTGTTTTCTCCAATAGTTACAACAGTCACATCTACAGCGCCAGTCACGTTTTTCTTGATCCAGCAACCGCAATAGCTATATCTACTTTTTGGGTAAGTGGAGGTATGTTCTTTTATAATCTTTAATCACACAATTCCTTATATGATGACTTGAAAATTTTGGAAAATTTCCTCGCCATGTTCTCTTTCCTTCCATGACCTACACTAAGTTGCATGAGGGCATGCAACTTATTTAGTTGGGGGGGGGGGGGGGGGGGATTATTTCACCACATATTCATTACCATTATTCCATTTTACCATCTCATCAGTCCATTTATGATTCACTAACATTTCTTTTCCAACGACACTTTGTTGCATTTTGATTGATATACATATTGGCATGATTCATAAAGATAAAAAAAAGGCTTTCTTATACTCAATGATTCTCTCTTATGCACATTGATAGCTTATTATTTCCAGTGACTATATGACCAAATTATTGCAGCAAGAAAACAAATAAGTGAAATGAATGTTGTTAACACAATAACCAACATCTTTTGTATTCATGGTTGTCACACAAGAACCAACCATAAGAAAATTTCACATGTTGTTACACATGTATTACATTTTGTTACACATGTATTTTACATGTTGCTACTCTTGTATGTCAAATCCTGGAAATATTCCTTATTAAAAATACATCATCAATCAAAGCCACAGTTTAAATGCCAAAAGTTCTTAAGAAGATCCATGCATGGTTGCATGAGGACATGCAACAAGTTGAGTTGGGGGGTATGTTGGGCCTCAGAAATGTCCTATTTTCATCCACCTTTCCCTTCATTATTCCTTACATTTCATCGTCCCATTAACCTTCCATCATATCATTTTCATAAATATATGTGGGTTTCTCCTTATTATTTTCCATTGTATTCATTTCAGTATTATAAGTGAATTTGTGATTAAATATTAGAAAAATAACATATTTTCATTATATTTGAAGGTTGGATGAGTTTGATGATGTGTGCAGGCATATGTGAAGATTTCAACAAAGTCAAATATTACCACCTAGCCTCAAATTCGAATTTCATCTTCAAGCTTTGAAGATTTGAAGAATATTTGGGACAATCATTCAAGCATATTCAAAGGAGAAGATCATGGAGATTTTGATAGGATATCTTGTCCAAGATATGAGTGGAGGATTTGAAGGAATAAGTTGAGAGAATAGTGGATCCGTAATTATGACACTCTTCAAGACTTTCATGTATATAAGAGAGTGCTCTCTCTTCATGAGGGGGAAGTGAGAGATCATGTTATTCATAATTGGAGGATGTTATTCATAATTGATCGTGTAATTCATAATTTAGTCTTGTAATGAGGAGAAGGGGATTCTTAACTTTGATTCTTAGCTTTGTTATTCTTTCATGCTTTGTCATTTGACTCTTGTAATATAATTTGAGATTGATATATTATGTGAGCTCACATATGTCATTTGTCGTTCAACTCTTCGCATGTTGTATTGTTTTTCCCTTATGCAATTTCTTGTTTTCCTAGTTAATCTTTCAATTCTTTCCTAGGTTAATTTCATTTCGGAAATTCAGATTAGATTACTTCTACTTTAGTCCTACATATATAGTGTGTGTGCTTTGTAAGCCTATGAACCTTGGATTGACAAATTAAATAGTTGGGAAAATACTACAACAGAATTAAACGACAATATTTCCGCCTAACATTGATGTGCTTTGTAGATTTGAGATGTTGGAATGTAAGTCCATGACCACACCTATGATTTATAACCTGAAGAAGTTACATGATCAAGCTATAGGTTTAGATCCAGAAGACCCTACAATGTATCATCAGATTATTGGATCCTTGATGTATGTAGTACACACCAGACCAAACATTTGTTATGCAGTGAATTCCCTCAGTCAACTTATGTGTAATCCAAAACACATTCATATGGTTTCTATTAAGCACATTCTTAGATATGTCTTGGGGACTATATCTTATGGGCTTAGATACACTTCTATTTGAGGTGTAATGCTTCATGGCTATCCATATTCAGATTAGATGAGAAGTACAATGGAACGAAATAGCACTTTCAGATATTGTTTTAGTTTGGGTTCAGCTATGATCTCCCAGTCTAGTAGGAATCAGGGCTCCATATCCCAAAGAAATGTAGAGGCATAATACATAGTTGCAAGTGTTTCTAGTATAGAAGCAGTGTGGACCAGAAAGCTACTTTCATATTTTTTCAGTGTTGAGCTGGAACCCACAATAATTCACCGTGATAATTAGAGTTGTATAAATTTCTCCGAGAATCCTGTGTTTCATGATAGATCGAAACACATTGAGATGATATATCACTATGTTCACGACATGGTGCAGAAGAACATTCTCAATATTCAGTATGTTCTGACTGTGGAACAAATTGTAGATATTTTGACCAAGCCCCTATCGTTGAAAAAGTTTGTATACTTTCGAGACAAGCTTGGTGTTGCTGAGAATGCCTCTATTGTTGAGAGGGAGTGTTAAAATTAATGTAGTTGCATGATTAATTCTCTGGGAGGATGGAAAACACCCTAGTTGTGATCTAGGGCCCCTAGTACACTCCTGGGGTTCTTGGTCTGGGACCAAGTAGTTAGAGCCATGGAAAAAGATCCTATTTGGCCCCCCAATGTATTTTTGGGGTTCTTGGTCAAGGACCAAACAATTTGATGATATAAGTCCCTAGATGTGTTCTAGGACCCCTGGATGTGTTCCAGGGAATCCTTGTTGTTGGCACAGGGGCAAACCCAGGGTTAAATGCTACAAGATCGCACCAACAAAACCCTAACTATCATCCCTTTCAGAAACACCTACGAAGTAGATGAAGTCTCACTTGAGGTAGAGGCAGGGGTGGTTGCAGGACTCAAGTGTCTGCAACCTTAGTTGGGGCATAGATCTGTGATTATACTACTTAGTAAAGTGTTCAACACCTTTAGTTCTTTAACATGCAATCGTTATCTACTTCGCTGATAAAACAGAACTTCACAAAGATCTTACCATATTTAAGCACTTAACATCAACAGATTATTCAGATCTAACAAATCAAGCACTTAGCACATACAAATAGATCAGATCTAACAATCTACACATCATAAGCACTGAGCATCATCAGATATATCTATCAAGAACTCAACATATAACATATGAACATATAAAGATAGGGCACAAAGAAAGATGACACAAGGTTTACATGGTTCACCCCCACCCTGGGGCTACGACCACCAACTCTTCTTCTCTATTATTTCAATCAAGCAGTTACAACACAGAGCCTCACCAATCCTTAATCCACACAGGACAGAAGATCTGCGTAACTCGTTGGATCCTTCTTCCTCGTGTTACAACACTGAGCCTTTCACAATCTATCACAACCACTTGCACTCGGCCCTACAAGCCTCTTACAATTGTGCACAAATCATCCAAAACCCTACTTGCATTTAGCATACATTCACATCACTTGGGTCTAGCACTTAGCTCATTGGTACTTCTTACATTTCCTAGATACTTATTTATATATTACAAAAGTGGGCCTTAGCATGGGTAAACCCACGGGCCGACATCCCTTTCCCATCACATTATCCCAAAAACCCAAAAAGGGGTCGAGATCCCTTGATCTCTGCTTCATCTTGCGCTCCTCCTTTGACAGGCTGTCGAAGTTACCAAACTAGCTCAACATGACCAAGAAACTCCCAAAACTTGGTCAAGGGCCAACAGGCCCCCCAACACTCACCTGTGACTCACCCCGAGTCACTCTGATCTGACCAAGTCTGCCTTGAATGCCTCAAGCTGCTTCGACTTGCTGCTTTGTTGTATCTTATTTCTTGGTGAACTCTTGGATCAATGTGTCGTTCAACGGTCCTTCCAAGCGCTGCTCTACTGAGAGGATGACCTGTTCAAGTTCTGCTCCTTAGCTCTCGATCTCTGTAAATAACAGGCATGCTTGATCTTGCACAGGTTGAAGTCGTTAAGTGACTTCCATCACTTTACTTTGAAGCATATGAACCTGTTGTTGAGCTGTTCATTTTTCATGTGATCTCTTCATCCTATCTACAGCTGACATGGCCTTTAGTTGTACTTGTAGCCTATCCACATGTTTTTTTTCTTCTTGGAGCTGCGATTCTAGCGTCTATAATTTTGGATTCTCTGTAAGGTTTTTGTATGTCTAGGAACTTTGATTACTTAGCTGCTTGCACTCAAAGGCAAGGGATTTTAATCTACCAACTGCACTACGAGCAATTGCTTCTCTCTGGTCTCTTATCTCCTAAGGGGTTTTGGGTACAACACAAAGCTCTAGATCTGCGATGTGCATCTGTAGCTTCTGGATTACCTCTTCTAGTTGTGCCACCTACTATGGAACTTGTTCCTCGGTCTATACTTTGATGATTTTCATAGAGAAAAGTGCTCTGTTGAGACTTTCCTTAACTTCAATTTGCTCAGCGAGCAATTGTTCCTTTTCTTTATGCAAATGGGATTTTTCTTTATCAAACTTCTCTTGCATAACACTCTTTTCTCGTTCTACATTGTTGCGTTGTTCTAGCAGATCTCCCTATGATTGTGCCAAATCATGGGTGGCTCGTGTTGTCTCCTCCTTTGCTTGTCGAAGGTGAGCTTCGACCATATCAACAATTCGGTGGAGTTGAGCTGGCTTATCTCCCATTTATAGTGTTCCTACTATTAGGGGAGAAGTGGATACTGTGTGGATAGACTGTAGTGCCTGCTTCACTTCTTGAAGTTCGACCTTGATGCAACTGAACACATCCTCCTGGTTGGCTTCCTACTTCTCTTCTATCTCTAGTGAAGCGTCGTTCAATGCAGCGACAATGAATTCAAATTCGTTGGACGTTAGGATGGTCTCAAACTTGGTTCTAGTTGCTTCCATTTTCTTCCTTGAAGAAGGTTTCAAAGGGGAAATCTTCCTTTTCTTTATATATCGTCTACGTCTCTTGGCAGTGTGATCTCATATTTATTATGTTCGACTTCGGTGCCATCTATCTCTTCACCATCAGCTCCAGGCTCAGGTGAGATAGAAGGAGTCTATGTTGAAGTACTATGGACATTCTTCATCCTTCTTGGTCTTCCTCTACCCAAGTGTATCGTGCAGGGCTTCTAGACTATCAACATCAGAGAGCTTCGCGGGGCCAGCTAGGATGAGGAGGTCCACCAACCACTCCTTTGTAATCTCTTCTAAGTCCTCCTCTGTCAATTTCTAGTAGAACTGCAACTGTTGGTGATGCTCATCAACACGCGGTGTGATGTATATGAAGTGGAGGTCCACGCTGAATTTCATCAATGGCCTAAATCTGTGAAGTGTGTTTGGGGTGATGCGAGGTGTAGCCTGGATTACGATCTTTAGTTGGTTGTAATAAGTGTGGAAAACATTATTGGACTGCCACTTCTTTTTCATGTCATTGGAGTACCACAACGTACTGAACTTCGCAGCCAGTGGCTCAAATGGCTCGACATCTGAGAAGGTTTCACCTTCCGGCATCTCCCATGCGGTGAAAGTGATTAATATAAGTAGCTATCTAAAATGGAACTCATACCCTTGGTCCTGCACTTCCCTGCAATCCAGTTCTAGCTGGTCCACCAAGTATTTGGCCCAATTCATATGTAGGCCCTTCACGCACTTCCCTGCGAGGTCTACTACAAATCTGGTCACTTGGGTCGATCGATTCTTGTGAACTAGCTTTCTTGTGAGCAGCTGACAAGCAAGGCGCATTGTGCCACTTTGGATAGAGGCTACCTTGTAGCCTCACGTGCCCTTCTCAACATTGCCATGTGTATCCTTTATCTTATGTGCAAGAGCACAATCTGCGGTCTTCCCAAGGTAAAATTCTTGTGGGTCGAGGCCTTCCATGCTTAGCCCTATCATCTGATTGATCAAAGTTGGATCCACTATGATGCGGTGGTTCAACCATAAGTATCCTCCATGATAGCAGGACAACAACAGCTTGACGCATGCGTTCACTTCCTGATGCCTCCCGAAGTGAGGAATCTTCATTACATTGAGTAGGGTTGAATGCACGAAGTTCTAGGTCCATGATTGAGCGATGATCTTGGATTTCTTTCCTTTAGTTCGCATTAGTTATTTATGAGGGGTGAGAATACTGTAAGCCTTCATGTTGTCGAGGTTGAAGTCACTGAAATTCAATGTGGTGAGCTTATCCTGGTCGACACGAACTGCGTGCACTTATTTCAAAAGGTACGCAGTGATCAAATCATACTCAAAGTCATGGGGCACATTGTCATGAGTGATGGCACCACTCAGAGGTGGTAGATAAGTAGTTAGAATGCTCATAATCAGTCTAGCATTCGCAATATTGTCTCTATGATTAGTTCTCTTTTCATTGGTTGGTTAGGATGGGTCGGCTCGAGTAGTCGATGGGGAGGCTTGCACTCCTCACGTCGATGATGCTTGTACACCTATAGACAATCCTCTTCCTGACATGGTTCTTTCAGCCATTAAGTCGATCAGAACTTCTGTCACAGTTGCTTCTTCGATGGTGAGCTCTTCAGACATACGTGCTTGGGATGGATATATCAGGTTCTCAAAGTAACATGGGCACTACAATAGGGTAGAAGGAAAAGGATTAGTGATCACTGGGCAATCTTAATCAAGGCTGTGAGCTCAATTTCTCAATTAGCAAATTTTTTCTCGTTGCATGGCGCAGCGGGATAAATAGACAACTTCTTTAACGGGTCCCTTGCAACAGACATGAAAGCTTCATTAACTCTGTTCTTTCCATTATAGCATGGTCCAATGGTCTAATGATGAATATTTATTTCTTTTCTGTCCGTTACGAGCGGAATTCGAACGGATATATCAGTCCCAACGACTATATTGTTTCGTCAGGGAGAAGTACTCTATGTCATAGTTTTGGTATCTCGGCGAAGCTCCAATTTTGCAATTTTTCTTTCTACGATGTCTCCTCTAGAACTTCTTGTAACCTTTCAGTATTAACCCTTTTATTTCTTAGCTTTCTAGCCTTCTTTACAGTGAGCTTCGTCTCGGTAATGCTTTTCTCATTCTGATTTTTTTCTTCTTTGGTCTTAGTTACTTCGCGTTGTTGAAATTCTTTCGTAGATTTTCTGAGTAATACTTATTATGTGCCTGGGGTAGGTAATTCAATCTCTTGCAGATCCTCTAGTGTTCTCTTAGCTCCGACATCCAGGTTTCTAGTATCAAATATCTTCGATATGCTCTTATGTTCCTCAAGTAAGTGTGTGATCCTTCTGGACATAAAGTCTTTTAACTCTTGCTTCTTATGTTCCAAAAATTCTTCTTCTTCCTTTTGTCTGGCTTAATCTCTATCAATCTAAGGTTTTCCTATCAATATGGTCAATGGGGCACTATCTTCAAGAAATTTAATAATCTCAAAGTCTTCTTATGTCAAATTTCCATTGACAGTCATAGGTATCCGAGCGAGCCTTCCACATAGGTTTATTAGCTTTCCTCTAAATAAACTTATTCCTCCTAGTGAAGGTATCATAGCAGGCCTTCCTATAGCTTCCCTGGATCTTTCTGGAATAATATCCAGTTGTGTTTCCTCATCCAGAAAACAATCAATGTCGAAGTCCCCTATTCTTGCTTCGATGCATTCCTTCTCTCTAAAGATCTCTGATAAGATGAAATGTCAGTGGTCATTTAGGGTTTCTTTTATCTGTATCCATACTTTCTCTGATTCTTGCTAGGGCTCTACCTTTTCTGGATCTTCCTTAGGGTTCTCTTGACTCAGGTTCATTCTGTCAAGCTTAGCGATCATTCTAGGGAAATCCAACACTTCATGGTCCATAGCCTTACAACAAAGACAACTAGGTCTTCTACCAGGGAATTCCTTAGCAAGATGTCCTAGTCTTCTGCAACTATAACAGAGGGTTAATCCTCTCTTTCTTCTAAATGATCCCCAACTTCAATTGTACTGCACACTAGGATCATGGTAGCTAACCTGCAACAAATTATTTCTAGGATACAGTGTCCATATGTTAGTCCAAACATTCTTTCTATGCATAGATATAACATATCTTTCATTATTATTATTAGATCTATTCATATTAAACCTTTTTTCATATATTAACACCCTATCTTTCAAACTAGGACAAAACCTATCAGATATACCTAGATCCATACTCTAGAAACAAAAATTTCCACTTATCTTACTTTTACAGAGCACAAAGCTTTCAGATCTAAGAATTTTCACTATTCTTACCATTATCAGAGCACAAAGCTTACATATATTACCTTTTTCAATCAGAACTTCTCACTTTTATCTTTCTTGGAGCACAAAGATTTCAAATCCTACTTCTTTTCTACATATCTGGCCTTCTTTCTTTCAGATCTGGCCTTCTCTCTTCGGATCGAGCCTCTTTCTCTCAGATATAGCCTTCTTTATTTAACACAAAACCTTATAGATCAAGTTGAATACTGTGCACTAGGGCACAGATCTACGCAAAAATCTTTCACAATTTCATGATGAATCTTTGCACAGATCTTCCTCTTTCTCAGTTCCCAACAATCACAGTTTCAAGTCCCGACAACGGAACCATTTGTTGGCACAGAGGCAGACCCAGGGTTCAACACTACAAGAGCACACCAACAAAACCCTAACTACTGGCCCTTTCGACAACACCTACGAAGCAGATGAAGTCTCACTCGAGGTAGAGGCAGGGGTGGTTACAGGACTCAAGTGTCTGCAACCTTAGCTGAGACACAAATCTATGATTATACTACTTAGTAAAGCATTCAACAGCTTTAGTTCTTTAACATGCAATTGTTATCTACTTCATTGGTAAAACAAAGCTTCACATTCTTCACAGAGATCTTACCATATCTAAGCACTTAGAATCAATAGATTATTCATATCTAACATATCAAGCACTTAGCACATACATATAGATCAGATATAACAATCTACACATCATTAGCACTAATCATCATCAGATCTATCTATCAAGCACTCAACATATAACATATGAACATATAAAGATAGGGCACAAAGAAAGATGACACGGGGTTTACGTGGTTCACCCCCACCCTGGGGCTACATCCACCAACTCTTCTTCTCTATTATTTCAGTCAAGTAGTTACAACACAGAGCCTCACCAATCCTTACCCCGCACAGAACAGAAGATTTGTGAAACTCGTTGGATCCTTCTTCCTCGTGTTACAAAATTGAGCCTTTCACAATCTATCACAACCACTTGCACTCGGCCCTGCAAGCCTCTTACAATCATGCACAAAGCATCGAAAACCCTACTTGCACTTTGCATACATTCACATCACTTGTGTCTAACACTTAGCTCATTGGCACTTCTTACATTGCCTAGCTACTTATTTATATATTACAAAAGTGGGCCTTAGCGTGGGTAAACCCACGAGTCGACATCCCTTTCTCGTTACATTATCCTAAAAACCCCAAAAGGGGGCCGAGATCCCTTGATCTTTGCCTCGTCTTGCGCTCCTCCTTCAATAGGTTGTCAAAGTGCCCAAACTAGGTCAACATGACCAAGAAACTCCCAAAACTTGGTCAAGGGCCAACACTTGTTTAGCACTTGGATTTATCCCTTGGGTGGAATCGTCATGCAAGCTAAGGGAAAGGCTTTGGGATATCTTTCCAAAGTTTCTTTAGGGTTCCGAAGAGGATTCAAAATCCTCTCCGACAACGACGACAAAATGTTATCGCACAAGTTGAAGGTTGGGAAAATCTTGACCCAACCACTAAATGGCGACAACTAAGAGTTCAACTACCCATTGTCACCTTAGGCAGGTGTCCCCGTCACTTTAGAGGTGAGGTAGTCACCTCAAGGGGGGAATCCCAGTGACCCTAGGGGGAATGAGATGAAGATGGATGGAGATGGGAATTAATTCCCTAGAAGTCAATTCTAAATTATATGAAATGATTGTAAATAAGTCTTGGGAAGGTCCGAGGGTTTCCGAATAGATTGAGTGACCCACCAAGTGTGAATACATGCCCGAGACACAAGAAAAACAAGCATATGTTGCAATATAATCAAGTGGACAAGAAAGTGAAGTTTTTTGTCCCTAATAACAGAAGTTATTAATTAATGTATATCAACAAATAAATATATCTAAATCATCATAAGATGAAAATGAGACTAGTTAACCAATGTCAAAGCAAAACTAGCAATTGACTATAAATTATGAAGTAATTTGAGAGCAAGTAAGAGGGTTGTTATGAAATGATTTTCTGCAGTAAATTATCAGCCTTATGGTTGTAGCATTCAAATATGTACATAAGCAAATTCAACCATCAAAGTGTGCCCCAAATTAGACTAAAAAGTGTGCCCTAGTTAGTATATTAGGTGAGTGAAGTTTGGATACTTTCTTAGGGCTAGTTTGTGAGATATTACTGGTCTAGGGTTAGGGTTTTATGCATCCAGATGGCTGTAGGAAACAAGTTATTACAAAAAAAAAATTATTGGGAGAAATAGGATGCCTCAATGAGGCAAGAGAGCCAAAGGCTCAAGGAAAACTTTCCAAAAGAGATAGACTTGTCATCCGCAAAAATCATGTTTCCGAAGGCAATGATTTTATATCTCCAATGAAATAATAAATGACATGTTCTCTTAACAATTGGGTTAATTGGGTCATGCAAAGAAAGATATTAGAGAAGCTACCTCCTTGGGGGTGTAAACCCTTTTACTCCCCAAGGAAATTTTCCCTAGCTAGGGTATTAGCTAAGAGGATGTATGCCCTTATACTTCTCTTAGCAAACCCTTGTTTAACCAATGACATGAAGCATAAAATGATGAAGACTATGGTGGGGGTGTATGCCCTTATATTTCCCACCTAGATCCTAGCACAATAACCTTGACTTGTGTTGAGTCTCCATTTTGACACTTCTAATGCCCTATATTACATTGTATCTGAGCCTATTTTGCCTATGTTATAAGCATATACTTGATTGTTTCCTCCATAATCATACTTGATGACCTTGTTCATGTACATAGAGAGGTAAATTACGATTAAGGCATGATTTGTTTAATTTTCTTGAGTTAATTCAATTAAATGATTGATTTTGTATGATTCTAATCGTTTGACTCCTAAGTAGTTTTTATCCAATACCAATTCTATTATGGTACCTCATCATTTCGGTATTGAAAGCTACATCGTATTCCAATACTAAGCCAATGTGACACCAAGCCATTTCGGTACCAAGTCATGCACCATTCTGGTACTACCCGTGCACCTAATCCGCTATTTAGATTCACGATTGTGTGTATTCCGGTACCAAACCCCTGTTTCCATAATTCACCTGTTAAACAAGTATGTTGATGGAGATTTCGAGAATTCAGTTGGATTGAAGCCTACAAATCAATTTTCCAGGTCACGATAGAATGCATCACTCATGCACTTTGTGTCATGAGGATGAAGTCCATCCCTAGAGATTCGATGAAAATACCAATTGTAATATTTTAAAAATTGTTTGATGCTTATCCTTATATCTTGATAATATCGACTCACCTTCTTTATAAGGGATGTTGTATAGGTGATAGGATATGAAGGAATAAAGAATGTAATGAAGCAAGTCGTAAGAACCAGATGATACATATTGCTTTTATGTACAAGATGATGAACTGTTGATTCAATTTACCAGTTGAAGAAATACAAATGATCTGTTGTGAAAATTCTTGAGTATGATTAGAACGTTTTAGTCTGTTATATTCTTAGAGGTACCTTGTTGGTTCGGCAAGGGCCCACCACCCGAACCACGGTAAACCTCCCTATATATGATTTGTGTGATTGTGTGAATATTTCACAGTAGAGTGTTGTCAATGATTTCAAATCCATTTCAAGAGTTCGACATTAAATCATTTGTTTCTAAATTGGTGTGAGTAATCAGATACTAGATCGAATAGATATTTTCCTTTTCTAATATTGCAGGTTGACATTTAATTGTTTGATGTGTGGGATTGTTAAGAAAATGTTATTTTGAGTTTTTTATTGTAGTGTTCTCAGTAGGTACAGGAACCACAGGACTTTATCTCTCATCTTCATGTTCTATAATGAAGTCTCTCAGTTAAGTTGATTGTTCCTTGTACTAAAGAAGGCTTTCTTAAATAGAATGGAGTTAGAGTTGATTTATGTTTCAAGAGTGACTGGAGTTGATTTTTAATCACTATTTTTTATTGTTACAGGAAACAACCTCTTAAGTTCATCTCTCTAATTCATAAGCCTAGAATGAATAGACTTGTTCCCTAAGACAAAACCTTTTGATTGACGGTTTGCTTGAGAAGTTTTATTATCAGTTTTCTCTTCTAAGTTTGAAGTTGTGTGAAGTATTCAGAAATCTTAGAAACAAAGTATTATGTTATTAATTATTTCCTGCTTAAGCTATATACAACAGACATAGGTAGGTTACCTATTTTCGGCACATATAATGTAACAACTCTTTCGATTACAAATCCTGGATTGACATATAAATGAGTGTAATATATTGAACATATTTATACACCAACATTATGGCTATTACTGTCCAACCATTTTTAAATATGCAAATAAATACATGGCCAACTGCGATGATTTACAAAGAATGGGAAGACCTACTATAGTCGATGAAATGCCTCTCCAAGCCCAAGTAGTGATCGAAACCTTTGAAAAATGGGATTTGGATTTTGTAGGACCTATCAACCCCGTGTCTCGTAGGAAGAAGTACATCTTAGTCTGCACAGATTATGTAACCAAGTTGGTGGAAGCTAAGGCTTTGTATTCATCCAATGAACAACCTGTTGTAGACTTTCTCTTCGAAGAAATATTTACTCGTTTCGGTGTACCTCGAGAAATAGTCACTAACCAAGGAACACAATTCACCTCAAATTTGGTCAAGGCTCTYACTGAACAATACATGATCAAACACGAAAAATATTCACCTTATCACCCCCAAGCAAACAGGCAAGTGGAATAAACCAACAAGGTGATAGAGGTTATCCTCACCAAGACTTCTCAGTTGCATCATAAAGACTGGGATGATAGGTTKCCTGAGGCCTTATGGGCCTATAGGACATCTTGGATAAATACAATAGGCCATACACCTTATGATTTGCTGTATGGGAAACAAGTACTACTTCCCATAGAGTTTCAAGTAAAAACCTTCAGGACTACCATACAATTAGGGATGGATCTGAACGAAGCTAAAAAAAAGAGGCTATTACAATGAAATGAGATTGATGAGATAAGACAGGATACTCTACAAAGAACCACTCTTATACAAGAGTAAAGGACTAAATGGCATGACAAGTACATCAAAAAGAAGTCCTTTCAGTCAGGTGATTGGGCCCTCCTATATGATAGTAGGTTCAAAAATTTTAAGGGTAAATTGTCTACTAGATGGTTGGGACCCTATGAGGTTGATACATTTTATGACAATGGATCAGTAAGGATAAACACCATTGATGAGAATCAGACTCCCTTTTTCATAAATGGGTATCTACTAAAGGTTTATCATAAGCCTCTATCAAAAGAGGATTTTGTAAAAATTGTTCTTTAGAGTTCTGAAATGAAACTGGTAAGCAAGAGGGTCTCTCCTCCTACTGACCCATCATAGTAAGTTCAATTGCATGAATTAATTTAGCTATAGCTGTGTCATTAGATAATTCTTTTTATTTATTTATTTATTTAATTTTTTTTTTCCTGATATAACTAACAAAAAAAAAATTGGTTGTGTTCTCATGTAGATAAATGAATAAGGAGGACATTTACTAGATGGAGTAAATGTCCTCTTTAAAAATTAAAACACCGACGAGCAGGAACTGACCCGGGCTCGAGAAAAATCCACGGGATAGTGTATAGAGTTTTCTTTAAGTTTTCCAGACTCTTTCAAATTGAAAATACTGGCGAGCAGGAACTGGCCCAGGCTCGAGAAAAATCCACGGGACGGTATATAGAGTTTTCTTTAAGTTTTTCAAACTCTTTAAAATTGAAAACACTGGCGAGAATTAATTCATCTAGGCTCGAAAAATATCCATAGAAAAGTAGTAGTTAGGATTATTATTATTTTTAATAAAAAGTAAATGCCAATAGGAGAAGTGATCAGCCTGGTTCCAAAAATAGGAGGGTTCTAAAATCTCAACAACTGATCATCCAATTCCAGAATACCCTCTTGTCACAGAACTTGGAGTCCAGACACCAAATTATTTTTGCATTATTCCAATGCAAACTCATAATTCCTAAGTGTTGGTATTTGTTCCATCTACATGGTTTTTCAGTTGAATCAAATCACAGAACACCATCTACTTCTACAAGGCACTGCCACCAGGTACTGTGTCAAAATATCTTCAAGCACTAGGATACAATGATCGCCTCTGTGTTCATGGTCATTGTTGTGCTATTCTGGTATTGAAACAACTTGCTATGCCCATCCAGTACCAATGGTCATTCTTGCGCTCATCCGATACTAAAAGAAGGAACCATGTGCTATTCCGGTACTGGCCATAACTATGCACTCAGGTTATCCGGTACTCAGGTGATCTGGTACTGGTAATAAGGTGACTAGTAGCTCTAATCATGTTTCCAAGTTGTTGCTAAATTTTAGTATTAGGACATATAGATTCAACACTTTTTTTGTTTTATTAAAGAGATTAGACTGATTATGCATTAAACATATGGTTACTCTTGAATCATGACACACTCCCTGCCACAAACTTCTGTAAAATCCTTCTCTACATTTCTGTATGAATAAAATGTCCCTATTGCCCGAAATATCGAGAGTATGAGGTAATTGTGTCTCTTATAGGATCTATTTCATGCCTTCCATTTTTAAATGTCATACCCCCATGATTCAATCTTGTGCCATATGAATGACCCAAACCACATCTTCTCGCATATCAAACAATGATCCCGATGACGTTAGTTGATTTCACACTCACGAGTCCTGATCATAATGACCACATCCCTTGTTATAATTATCTAACACTCCCGTGAATATGGTATGACACCAACTTTCCTACAAGTCTGTAAGTCATTAGTGGATTCAACATGCCTTACTATGTCATCATTACTATCGATGTGACCGTTGTAAACAAAATCTCAATTTATAAACTCTCCTCTGGATGGCACTGCCATCTAGAAGAGAATTATTTTCCATTTTTACTTTTGTAATTTCGGCATTCACACTATGATCTCATGCCTCTGTATCCTTTGCATACCTATTCCAGTACTCCATCACATTTTGTGCTATTCCAATACCCCATCACGGTCTGCACTAATCTGGTACTCCATCATGGTCCACGTTGATTTGGTACTCAACCCTCGACCCTCTGTACACACCTCATATGCCCTAAAGAATTTTTTCAAGCTAGCATAGGGGTCGACAGGCATGATCCCATATTTCAATTATACAGGGAAACAACAGAATATCAAGCTTGCAGAGAAAAATATGAACAGGTCGGTTGGGTGCCATTTTTGGAAAATTTTAAAGGCCACCATGAAGGAGTCTCTCTTGCTTTTGCGCAGACATATGATGAAGAAAATGTGCAATTTGGAGATATGAAGTTGACAATTATAGAGGCCACCATATTAGAAGCGACAGGCCTCCCTGTGGCTAGAGAAAAATACTTCAAGAGGGTGATCGTTGACAAGAAGATTTGTCAAAAATTTCTCAAGACAGAACATCAAGACCTCGATTAGGCTAAGGGAATTCCTAGAAGCTACATTAAAGAGGAATATTGGATGATGCTCATGAGTTTGCAGAGATTTATCACCTGCGAAGGGAGGTATGTAGTAACCTTCATTTATCATTTGAAACTTTTATCACATTTTGAAGGAGGGCCACAAATTAATTTTCCTCACTTCCTATGGATGAGTTTAAATAAGATGGTGAGAGGAGTGAAATCAACATCCAAGAAACCTAAAACTATCCTTCATCACCATGGCTTAATAAAACTTTTGGTTTTCCATGACTTGAGGACACAAGGTGGTAGTTGGAAGCAACTACTCCAATAGAATTTTTCTCAGGGGGGAATGTCCAAATCTGTAGAGGAACAGGAAGCAAGAATACACAATGAGGTGTCAAGGAAAAAGGAAAATAAAGACAAAAGGAAGGTATCAGGGGGTAAAGATGGCATTATTACACCCATATCATCCCAACCTATTGAGAGATCGAAGAAATAAAAGTCTGTTGTAGAGGAGCCTACTGCATCTAGAAAGAAGAAATCCACCCAATCTCAGAAAATAAGTCCTATCTTGATTTCGAAAGCTAAAATACATAAGAAAGACTCTGGGCTAGTGGAACAATCAGACAATGCTCTTGAAGAAACCATGGAACTATCACCAAAACTAGAAAACCAAGTGGAGAAGACCCATGACCTCACTATATAGAGCAAGAGAAAGCGTCAAAAGGGGAGTGTGCTAGCAGAACGAGTCCTAGAAAGGTCCACCTCATCTGAGAAAGAGAAGCCTGCCTAGTCCAAAGTACCTAGCTCAGTCTTGAGTCCTAAAGATCAATTGTCACAGAGTAAGAAATGAAAGAAGAGGAAGACCGATCAATAATAGATTTCACATGATATCCCTGAGGAAACTGTTGAACCCCTTGTAGAATCAGTTAAGTAATTCGAAAAGACCCCTGAGGTAGTTACTATGTCTCCCCAAAAACCGGTTAGTGAGTTAGAAGAAACTCCTAAGATGACAAGTGGAAACAAAGAATAACTCAAAAGGGGGAAGGCACGAGAGAAAAAAGTTTCAGAACCTACACCTCAATCTTCCAGGATAGAAATAAGGATTTATCAACAGAAGCAGACTCCAAAACCCACACCTTGGGCCTTCAAGATAAAAATCAAATTGACACAGGAGAAACAAGTGCCTAGTCCTACAACTGTTAATATGAAGAAGAGGAAGTTGTTTGCGGAAAATTCCACCCCTATCAGAAAATATGAGGAAGTATCACTTCCCATATGAAGGACCACCAGAAGCATGGCCAAGTAGGTAAAAGTTCCACATATTCCTTCTCTTCAAGAACAAGTCATTGAGATCCCAAATTCTCCATAAAAATGAAGTGGTTGTGGAGCTACGATTAGTGAGACAGAGGGGTTGGTGACAAAAAAATTGAGGGGTCTGAGTAAGGAAAAGGAAGCTCGAGAGGATGTGACTAAGCAAGCAACCACATTGAGTCTGAACAAATATTTGAGAAAACAACAATTGATGGTGAATATTGGGAAGTTGAAATAAGAAGTTGCAGAGTACCAGTTATTGGACAGGAACATCAATGCAGAGAATGCACAATTAAAAGAACAAAATGCAGATGTCTCTGCTAAACTCAACAAAGTTTTATGATTGATCCAATACACCAGAGTAATTAAGAAGGATCTAAGAAGTGAAGATTCTGATTTTAACAACCTATAGCCAGAGAAATGATAGAGAATGGTTCAATTTTGTAGAAATTTTTTGAGTATCAGTTTTGATATTGTTGCATGAGGACATGCAATGACTTCAACATGGGGGAAATGTTGAGTCTCCATTTTGACACTTCTAATGCCCTATATTACCCTGTATCTGAACCTATTTTTCCTGTGTTATAAGCATATACTTGATTGTTTCCTCCATAATCATACTTTATGACCTTTTCATGTACATAGAGAGGTAACTTATGATTAAGGAATGATTTGTTTAATTTTCTTGAGTTAATTCGAATAAATGATTGATTTTGTATGATTCTAATCGTTTGACTCCTAAGAAGTTTTGATCTGGTACCAAGTGTATTATAGTACCTCAGCATTCTGGTACTGCAAGCTATAGCCTATTCCGATACTAAGCCAATCTGGCACCAATCCATTCCATTACCAAGTCATGCACCATTCCGTTACTACCCGTTCACCTAATCCGGTACTCAGATTCGCGACTGTGTGTATTCTGGTACCAAACTCCTATTTCCAGAATTCACCTATTGAACGAGTATGTTGATGGATATTTCAAGAAGTCAGTTGGATCAAAGCCTCCACATCAGTTTTCCAGATCATGATAGACTCCATCACTCATGCACTTTGTGTCATGAGGATGAAGTCCATCCCTAGAGATTCGATGAAAATACTAATTGTAATATTTTAAAAATCGTTTGATGCTTATCCTTAGATATTGATAGTATCGGCTCACCTTATTTATAAGGGATGTTGTATAGGCGATATGATATGAAGGAATAAAGAATGTAATGAATCAATTTGTAAGAACCAGATGATACATATTGTTTTTATGTACGAGATGATGAACTATTGATTCAATTCACCAGTTGAAGAAATACAAATGATCTGTTGTGAAAATTCCCGAGTATGATTAGAACGATTTAGTCTGTTATCCTTTTAGAGATACCTTGTTGGTTTGGCAAGGGCCCACTGCCCCAACCAAGGTAAACCTCCCTATATATGCTTTGTGTGATTGTGTGAATATTTCACAGTATTATGTTGTCAATGATTTCAAATCAATTTCAAGAGTTCAGCATTAAATCATTTGTTTCTAAATTGATGTGAGTAACCAGATACTAGATCGAATATATATTTTCCTTTTCTAATATTGCAGGTTGACATTTAATTGTTTGATGTGTGGGATTGTTAAGCAAATGTTATTTTGAGTTTTTGATTGTAGTGTTCTTAGTAGGTACAGGAACCAGAGGACTTTATCTCTCATCTTCATGTTCTATAATGAAGTCTCTCAGTTCTGTTGACTGTTCCTTGTACTAAAGAAGGCTTGCTTGAATAGAACAGAGTTAGAGTTGATTTATGTTTCAAGAGTGACTGGAGTTAATTGTTAATCATTGTTTTTTATTGCTACAGGAAACAAGCTCTTAAGTTCATCTCTCTAATTCATAATCCTAGAATGAACAGACTTGTTCCCTAAGACATAACCTTTTGATTGATTGTTTTCTTGAGAAGTTTTATTATCAATTTTCTCTTCTAAGTTTGAAGTTGTGTGAAGTATTCAGAAATCTTAGAAACAGAGTATTATGTTATTAATTATTTCATGCTTAAGCTATATACAATAGACATAGGTAGGTTACCTGTTCTTGGCACATATAGCATAACAACTCTTTTGATTACGAATCCCGGATTGACATATAAATGAGTGTAATATATTGAACATATTTATACATAAACAACTTGAAACAAATGATAGCATGATAGTAAAGACCATACCAATTCAAGGAAAAAATGCCAAGATAATCCACCACAATAGAAATATATAAGCCTTCCAAGGATAGCGCATCACTTCCATCAACCATAAAATCAAGAGATAACCATAAAAAATAGCCAAGAGAGACAAATTTTCCAAAGGTAGAAAAAATTTCATACCAATACTTCTCACAAGAGGGAGAGTTTGGTGAAAATGAGATGTTATGATCTCTTATTTATACAAAATGTCACCAAGGTGACTTGTACACATATTTGGGGGTAAACCACAAGACTAGGGGTCGAGAACCCTAATATTACCCCCTTAACAAAGAAATTCATTTAAAATTCACTTTTTCAAGTAAGAAAACCCTAATTTAGAAGGACGTCACCCCTTTAGGGGACATTTTGGCATTTGGAGCAAGTCGTTGGTGTAGGAGGAGGGTGGATAGCCTTGTCAAAGCCACATGTCAAGTATCCAAGTTGTTTTATTCATGGTCAAATCCCATTTCATCTCAAAACATCCAAGTGCTAATGTATCAACCACACCACCAAAACTTATCCCCCCTAGGTGGCATCATGCCTCTATAAGTTACGTCTTGCCTCTCCTAGAAAAATCATTTAGCATGTGGGGGTTGGGTTATGTCATCAAAGTCATATTTAATGCCTTCCAAGTTTTATCTTTCTCATCTAGCATGCAGGCCCTTGGCATCCACCTGTGGGCTTCAAGCCCCATGGAAGCCCAAGCTAGGCTTGTTCTTCCAAAACTGTCCACCAACTAGGTCCTGCAAAGACAAATAAGGACACCCTCCAAGGATCTCAAGTCATAACATCATGATAAGTGAATCTAATCAATAAATGAGCCACCTAAGCATGTGCATCAAAGATCACTATACCAAACAATTAATTGCTCAAAGACATTATGCAACTTGTCAAGCTTGAATATGGGAGGGTTGACAAGATGTCCTATTGGGTAGCTCTTTCCCTAGGTCAAGGAGAGTTTCCATGAGATCCCTTTCTAATCCATGTAAAGTGGGAGAGGTGGTTGGGGTCAAGACTTAATGGGAATAGGGCTCATGACATACAAGAGGTCGTATTGTCTCATTCATGGGTGACTTTGTAGAGGGTGTGTGGTACCTTCATCTGCAATGCACTTTTTCCAAGCCCATTATTTTCCATTCTTTTATTCTTTCATAATTTGAAGGAAATGATAAAGTTCAATGCCCTGGCGTGGTGTATAGATAATGGCAATGTCACCCACAAACACCTAGTGGAAATGAGAATGTTGGATCATGATGATACCCCCTTTCTCTCAACCATGCAACTGAGAGCCATTACCCTGGTTTGGTGACCAGATGATAGAAATGTCATACCACTAGATATTCATGGACGTGATAGGTCATATCATGATGAGATCTCCTATCCTTCAACTAACCTTTTAATAATTATTTATCATATTTTATTTTGTGTCCCCCTTTACTCAAAGATAATCRTTTCATTTATTTCTTGAGTGATCCCCGGGTGAAGCATCTAGAAGGTTCATACAAGGMTTTTATTGTTTACCCAACATCAATCCCTCTGGGCCTTCATCCCCTTGTTCCCATAGAATGAGGGACAAGCCCTTCTTTGTTCAATACACCCTAAAATCCCAAGAGATAAGGAAATGGGGGGGAAATAGCRATGGAAAGTGGTAAGTATGGTCAGGAACGGTACGATGGATCTTCAAGGGAGTTCCTAGTAGAGAACCCATCCCTAAGGAAGACCACTTACTAGGGAACAATGTCAACCACCAAGGTGAAGTGGGGAAAAAGGAATAATGTCCAAGCATATATCATGAAATCTAGAGCAATCTAAGATACACCATACTCAAATGGATTAAATATTGAAATGATGCTTACGATAATACTGACTTGTACCTCATGGAGAAAGGCTCACTTCCTTCCGGAATCCAGCTGATGTGGTGGATGCCATATGGAAGTCTGGGACCATTTGTGGTGGTGAGGAGGGTCTCCATTTTTGCAAAAGGATATTGTTGGTCATGTAGTCTCTTGGCACTCCATATCTACAACCTGAGGGCCTTGAGACATAATATCCTTAGTTATCCATAAAATGGGGATAAAAAGGTGCAAATATAACTTTGAATTCTTTCATAATATATTCGCATGAGATAAAATTCATAAGAATATCTCCCAATTTCATCCTCGATATGATTTATTGTTGGCACATTGATTTGGATAAGAAGGTTGACCGCAGTCTTTGACTGCAGGTGGCACTTTCCCTTCTCATTCTAGATCTATGTGAGGAGTCTCCCTTTTATTGAGAAAATCCCAAGGAGAATTTTCCAGCCAGTTACCTAGTTTTCAAGAAAATTCCCTACCCAAATGCACCATAGAGATGGTTTTCACAAAAGGACATTATATATATATAATAAATCAAAGTGAGGTTTCATCAGGTTGGGAATACTTCCTGCTTAGTACCTCCATATCATATTGTTTCTAAATACATTAGATAGAGTTCCGAGTGAAGACCTTCGAGACTGCAGCTCATCTACGTATGGATCTTACATAGGCACAACAAAAAAAGATAGTTTAGCTAAATGAATTGGATGAGATATGTCAAGACACCATTCAACACACCACCCTTTTCCAAAAGTAGATAAGTAAGTGGAACGGAAAGTTTATCTGAAAAAAGAAGTTCAAACCAGGTGATTGGGTTCTCCTTTTTTATTCCAAGTTTAAAAAATTTAAAGGAAAGTTCACCACAAGATGGTTAGGCCCATATGA
>ML781324.1:724515-740126 GCA_009831015.1 Picea engelmannii | reverse complement strand
AACTATGTAATCAACAAATGGTGACTGGTCTTCCTCTTGTTTCATGCAGATATGGTGTTTGTGTCGGTTGTGTTCTCGACAAACATCATCGTGATATTTTTGAAAAGCATGCCTCTTGGCACACCTCGGGTCCTTTGCAGCTTGTTCACAATGATTTGTGTGGTCCACTTAATTCTCCTTCTTTTTCCAGGTGAAAGTATTTCTTAACTTTCATTGATGACTTTTCCAGACGTACTTGGGTTTACTTCTTAAAAATTAAGAGCGAAATTTTTGACAATTTTTTGGCCTACAATTCCCTTATAGAAAAGCAATCTGGACATCAAAGTCAAAGGTTAAGAACAGATAATGGAGGCGAATATGTGAACAATAATTTTACAAATTACTGCACTACAAACGGAATCCAAATGCAACACACTGTTCCATATACACCACAACAAAATGGTGTTGTTGAGAGAAAGAAACACACATTAAAAGAAATGGCTAATTGTATGATCCAATCTAAGAGATTAAGTCTAAACTATTGGGCGGAAGCCATCAACTATGAAAATTACATAGTAAATCGTACTCCCACAAAGGCTCTTAAAAATATAACACTGGAAGAAGCTTGGACTAAAATTAAACCATATGTAAGTCACTTCTGTGTATTTGGCAGTATAGCATGGGCTCACATTCCTGATGAGAAAAGGAAAGCATTGCAGCCTAAAAGTGAGAAGTGTATATTTGTTGGTTATTCTGAAGATGTCAAAGGTTATATACTTCTTCAATCACATTGTAATGAAATTATTATTAGAAGAGATGTTAAATTTGATGAAAATCTCTTGGCTTGCGAGCCTAATTTGGTGTTTGTGCCTTCTTTGGCCTGCGAGCCTAATTCGGCGATTGTGCCTTCTTCAGACTATGAGCCTTCTTCGATGTTTGTGCCTTCTTCTGATCTGGTTTCTTCTTCAGATGATTCCAGTGAGGATGAAAATCCACCTCCACCTGCTCACCCTCCTCCAGATGAGTCCTTTGAACCTGAACCAACACCAGTTCCACCGCTTCCTAGATGGGTTCGTTCAACATGAGAAGCAATTGGTGATATTGTTGGTGATCCTTCAGATCAACGTCGGACATGTTCACAGTTCTAGAGAGCCTCTTCTCTTTTGGCTCAAGTTTCAGAAACTCATGATCCAGAGACATTTGCAGAAGCTTCAAGTCATCCAGATTGGGATACAACAATGAATGAAGAGTATCGTTCTTTAATGGAAAACGATACTTGAGATCTTGTACCTCTTCCAAAAGGAAGAAAACTTGTCAGATGTAAATGGGTCTACAGAACTAAGTATGCATAAAATGGAAGTGTTGAAAGACACAAGGCTCATTTAGTTGCCAAAGGATTTTCCCAAGTTGAAGGAATTGACTATCATGAAACCTTTGCCCATGTAGCCAAAATGAATTCCATCCGCCTTGTTCTTGCCCTTGCTACCTCACATAAATGGGAGGTCCATAAGATGGATGTTAAATCATCCTTCTTGCATGGATATTTGCAAGAAGAAATCTACATGGAACAATCTCTTGGCTATGTCTAGAATGACTCTAGCCTTATTTGTCACCTTAAGAAATCTCTTTATGGTCTCAAGCAAGCTCCCCGATCTCAGTATGCCAAAACGGACACCTTTCTTATTGCCATTGGATTCTCTAGATGCCATTCTGATCCTAATGTCTATACCAAGAAAGTAGGAAGCCATATCATAATCCTTGTCCTTTATGTTGATGACCTTATCTTTACTGGTAGTGATTCAAAACTTTTAAACCATGTGAAAACCAGCCTTAAGAAGAAATTTGAAATGACAGACTTAGGTTTTTTGCACTACTTCCTTGGCCTCCAAGTTTTGCAAACCAATGAAGGAATTTTTCTTTCCCAATATAAGTATGCATGTGACCTTCTTCGTCGCTTTCACATGGACAATTGTAAACCAACGACTTCTTCCTTCCAGTCTAGAGTCAATCTTAATGCCACTTGTACTTCTCCCGAAGTTGATGCCACCCTGTACCGTCAATTAGTCGGTAGCCTCTTATACTTGAATCGTACCCGTCCTGATCTTTCCTTTGTTGTTGGTCTTGTTTCCCAGTATATGCAAACACCCCATGAAAGCCATTGGAAAGCAGCTAAAAGGATACTTCGCTATGTCCGTGGTACAGTTCATTTCGAGATACATTATAGTTCAAGGGGGAATCCTTTATTGGTTGGTTTCACTGATTCAAATTGGACCGACGACCCCGATGATCGTAAGTCTACTGCAGGTTATGTTTTCAGCCTTGGTTCAAAACTTGTCACTTGGGCCTATAAGAAACAACATGCTATTCCACTTTCTTTAGCAGAAGCAGATTACCAAGCAGCGGTAAATGCAAGTCAGGAAGCCTTGTGCCTTCGACAGATCCTTTCAGAGTTTGGATTCCAGCAACAGCATCCGACCAGCCTTTGGTGCGACAATCAGAGTGCCATAAAGCTCGCCGAAGACCCAGTTCAACATAAACGTAGCAAACACATCGAGCTCCACATGCACTTCATCAGAAAGCTCATTCATCATCAAGTTATTGAAGTTCTTTTTTGTCCTACAGAAGATCGAGTTGCAAAAATTTTCACAAAGTCTCTTACAGAAGCAAAGTTTTCCAAACTTCGATCTATGTTAGGAGTTCAGGAAGTTGTCATTAAGGGGGGGTAGGCTATAATGCCTCCTTCCTTCTCCTATTGTGTCACTATTGTAGTCCTTCAATCCTATCCCAAGTTTTTCTTAAGGGGGGATGTTAGGATATTTAGACACTTAGGAGTTAGTTAAGATCTACTTGGTCTAATGTGTCATTAGGTAAAAGTGTGTTTCTTAGTGTGTTTCTTTAGTATGCATTAGTATGAATTTGTAGTTGGGAAATTCGACGGTCACGATATGTTCCAGACATAGAGTGATCTGACGGTTCATACTCTCCTCGATCTTAACGACCATTGATCCATGGCTTAACACTCGATTGGTCCATGATATATATTTAAAGAGAATGGAGGTTCATTTGTCGATGATTGATTGTGAGAAACTCTCTTGTAAAATCTCTCTATAATATTTTTCTTTGCATTAATAAACTACTCCAAGTGGTTGCGTTAGATGGGGTCGTGGATGTTTCTTCGTAGGGGTTTTACCATGTGAAAACATTGGTGTGTTGATCTTTGATTTGGTTATGTGAGTGGTTACTGAAGGTGTTCGTCCTCTGTTCTAATACCTGTGTTTTCGAACACGTGGCAGTGGATAAGTTGGTTCAGGAGGGAAGAGCTCTGGAAGAACTTGCGTGAAGCAAGGTGCAATATTCGTGAAGTCACAGAGAGTGGAGTAGATCTGGATCGTTGGATCTAGAGGGAATGTGGTGAAGATCCATGATTTTCAAAGGAAGATCCCTTCGGAAGGAACCAAGGATAGAAAATATGAAAATCCCTGAAGGCCGAGGTGCTGAAATCCATATTAGCCGCCCTCTTGGACAGGACACGTGGAGATTTATTTTGGAGGTTTGACACTCCATGAGAAAAGGTTGTAGGAATGTTTGAATATCCCGAACATTGAATTCCCGAAGTGGACTTGGGCATTGATTTAGGTGGATGTGTGGCGCCCAATATAGAATTTTTGATACAGAGTACTCCAGGGAAAGGTGGAGGATGGAACATTCAGAACTCCCACAACGTGGAGTCCCGAAGCAGATATCGTCCATTGGTTGGGAAGGGGGGACATGGACCATTGATCTGGTTTTGGTTAGAGTCCTGAAGTTGCGAAGCATCCAGGAGGTTAAGCCTCAGGTCATAGCCCGAGGTCACATGCAAGGAGGGGCTAGCGGAGGGAGCTAGCGCCTGAATTTCAAGTCTATAAAAGTGCTAAAGAAGGGGGGGTCGCGGGTTCCATAAGACTTGCACCTAAAAGACAAAAAGGGGCCTGTGTAATTTTTTCCAAGGGATACTAAAGGATCAAAAGAGATAATTCAGCTCAGGAGACTAAGATCCTTGACCGCTAGGTCGTGAAACCCTTAATATTTGTTAATCGAACCTTTATTTGAACAACTTATGCAAACCAATTGCTTTCTGCCGATGTTGATGAGGATCGATGCTCGATGACTGTTGTTTTTTTGTGGTTCCTTTACTCACTTGAATTATTTCCAACGTCGAATCTGAGCACGTTAGGTGCAATATTAGCTGTCGATTCTTAATTCGGGTGTTAAGTTATTTTAGACATGAGGTTTCACAAGTTCAACAAACCTGACTAGGTGATAAGAGAGATGAAAACAAACAGAGATAAAGAAATTCCCCAAAATTAAATCGAGTCATACAAATGAAGAAAACAAGTGGTACCCAAAAAGTGACAAAATTTGATAAGGATTTTAGGGTGTGTTGAGTGCTCAACATAACCATAGAAGACCAAAGAGATTATATCCATGGAAGACAATAAAATTCTGAAGGGCTTGACTCCTCTAGAAAGTTCATTTTCATCGAGTGATGTAGGCAACAAAGAAAAACATAAAGAAGAGGAGTCGAAAAGGAAAGTGGGTGAAACCATTTCCTTGAATATTGGGACACCCGATTGTCCAAAGAATGTTAAGATAGGTGCCCAATGTACTAATGAAGAAAAATTGAAGTTCATTGAGTTACTTCGTGAATTTCAAGATGTTTTTTCTTGGCCTTATGAGGATCTTCGTAGTTTTGATCCTGCTCTTATACAACATGACATCCCTATCAAGGAGGGCATAAAACCAATTAGGCAAAAACAAAGACCCATTAACCCCACTGTTGAAGCAACTATTTAGAAGGAGTTGGAAAAACTCTTGAAGGCTGGGATAATTTTCCATGTTAAGTATTATGAGTGGGTTTCCAATTTGGTTCCCATTCGGAAAACAACTAGTCAAATCAGACTATCCATTGATTCTCATGCATTGAATAGAGCTAGCATAAAAGACCATTTTCCTCTCCCTAATATGGAAATGATTTTGTAACAAGTTGCAGGGTCATAGATGATGTCCTTACTTGAAGATTTTTCTGGTTATAATCAAATCAAGGCAAAAAGGAAAGATAAATATAAAACCACTTTTATTACACATTGGGGCACATTTGCTTATGAACGCATGCCTTTTCTATTATCTAATGTAGGTGCCACTTTCCAAAGAGCTATGCAGATAGCTTTTGACAATCTGATCGACAAAATTATTCATATTTATCTTGATGACTTCACTGTGTATTCAAAGAACCGATCAGATCATTTTGGTCATCTTAGAAAGGTTCTCATGCGATGCAGGAAATTTGGCATTTCTTTAAATCCTTCTAAGTCTATATTCGGTGTTACCAAGGGAAAGCTCCTTGGGAACATTGTCTTTGATTTAGGAATAAGCATAGATCATGAAAGGATTGTTGCTATCCTAAATCTTCCTGCCCCTACTTCCAAAAATGAGGTTCAAGCCTTTATGGGTATTATCAACTTTGTTTGTAGTTTTGTTCCTGATTTTGTTGTGATGATAAAACCAATTCACAATATTATTAAGAAAGATCACTCATTTTCTTGAACCGATAATGTCAAAAATTCTTTTGTAAGGATTAAGAATGAAATCAGTTCTGCACTGGTTTTGGCGAAGTCGGATTTTGAGAAAGAATTTATGATATATACTAATTCCACAGAGGAAGCAGTCTATGCTATCCTCATACAATGTGATGACCAAGATAATGAAAAACCATTAGCTTACATGAGTCAAATCTCATCAGATGATGAATTCAAATATTCTTATATTGAAAAACATGCTTTCGCTCTTGTTAAAGCTATTGAAAAATTTCGCCACTTTATCTTAGGTAAGAACACACTGGTAAAAGTCCATTTACATGCTGTCAAGTTTTTGCCCTCATAGACTTATCTTTCAGGGAAGCTTGCATATTGGCTTTCCAAGATACAAGAGCATGATTTAACTATCATGAATTCTAAAACCATTAAGGGGCATGACTTAGCCCTTCACTTAGCTCAACATGCAGAAACAAGTGAAGAAATTGATGAACAAGATATCTCTCTGTCATCACTATTTTATATTGACAGTCAAACCCTTCTTGTAGCTGAACATCCCTAGTACAAGGATCTGGTGTATTACTTGAAAAATCAGAGGTGTCCAGATAATTTAGATACTCATCAAAGGAGAAGGCTCTGTCTTGAATCTTCCAGATATGTCATTTTAGGAGACTTCTTGATTAGGAGATATGTCAATGATATGTTACTTTGTTGTGTGAAGAATGAGGAAGCACATAAATTGTTATAAGAGACCCATGGATCTTCATATGTTGTTATTCATGTAGGAGGCCACTTTTCTGCTAAAACTATTTCTTTTAAAATTACCAGGAAAGGGTACTATTGGCCTTCAATTTTTCGTGATTCTTATAATTTTTCAGGATCTTGTGACAAGTGCCAGAAGTTTGTTGGGAAAGAAAGTCTTTCTACCATGCCTTTACAACATGTCCTCCCTAAATTTCCTTTTTCAAAATGGGGTCTGGAATTTATTGGTCCCTTTAATCCACCATCTTCATCAGGGAAAGTTTTTATCTTGACAACCACAGACTATTTTACGAAATGGATTGAAGTTGTCCCACTTAAGCATTCGCAGGATGAGCAGGTGATTTCTTTCCTTGAAAGTAATATTTTCTCCAGATTTGGTATTCCTTTGGAAATCATTATGGACAATGGTCCCGCTTTTATTTCTGCTAAGCTGAATCAGTTTCTTGCTAACTTGGGGGTTAAACATTTTACCTCATCAGCTTATTTTCGCCAAGGAAATGGGCAAGCCGAGTCTACTAACAAAAATGTGGTTAGAATTATCAAGAGGCTCATTGAAGATAAGCCTCGTCAATGGCACACTCTCCTCACTTACGCCCTTTTGGTAGATCGCACTACCACCAAGGTGAGCACTGGTTTCACTCTTTTCTAGTGTGTTTATGGTCAAGAATCCATTCTTCATACCAAGTTGGAACTCTCTTCTCTAAGGCTGATGCTACAGGTTGAAGAATTAAATTCTTCCAATATCTCTCAAAGGACAAATGCACTCTTGGATTTAGAAGAACAAAGGACGTTTGCCTTGGATAACATAAAGAGAAGACAACAAACTGTTAAAAGATATTTCAATAAAAGTACAAAGGCTATCAAATTTAAGGTTAATGAGAAAGTCTTGCTGTGGGATTTAGCTCATGTTGATAGAGGAAGGCATTCAAAGTTCCAAAAGATATGGCTGGGTTCTTTTTAAATCGTTTTTGTCCTGGGTGCAAATTCTTATATTCTAAAGCACTTGGAAGAGCAGTTGTTTTCCTATAGCACCAACAATTCACACTTAAAATACTATGTGGAACCAACTTGAAATTTTAAATGTTGTATGAAATTTTTCTTGTATTATAGTTTTGTTTCATTGCTTTGATTTTGCTTTGATATTATTTCTTTTTGTTGTTTTATCTCTTTTATTAACTTTTTTTCTTGTCAGAAATAAAATTTTGGATCAGTTTTTCCACAACGACGYTATTATGCAAGTATTGTTAATCAATAACAATCCAGTTACACAGTTTTCATGATATCCCCCCTTGAAAACATCATTGAAATTGTTATCTTATTCAGTAATGTTGTTAGATAACATAGTTGGTTTTTGTCCCTATTTATGCTTCCYTTTTMTTCCCTCCGCTCCRAGATTCAAAAGAGCACACCAAAAAACATTTATCCTTGAATCCAAGAATGCTTACTCTATGATTAATCAAATGATTATGCATACAAGGATAAGYCCCCTCATACGTAACACTTTCCATGATTTATTCCCAAAATCCCAAATCATTTTTCCCTTAAATCACTCACTTCCCCCTATTGCATAAGCATTCTGATGTCTATTTCCTTGATCTAATGTTCACCTGGTCTGCAAAACCAGACAATTTGAGTTCTTAATCTGTTGGAAACAGATTTCCCCGTGGAGTCTCCAGTTTGTTGATGCTTAAAATCCCAACGATGAATATTGTTCGCAAATGATTTCCAAGTTCTATTATTTATTTATAATAATAATAATAAACTAGTAGGTGGGACCCCCTTGTAGACTAGTGGCGCTATGATGGATGTGTTGAAATTATATTTTGTTTGATGTTATAATGATGACAGCATAGTCTTCTACAGTGGATGATTCAAGTCGTGGTTTTAATCGCTATGATGACATAAGATGATTGGTTAATTGTTGCATGGATAGATGGTTGATGGCCACTCACAAATTATGGTTATACTATGGATAAAAGGATTACTTTTACATTTTCTATGTTTATGCATTAAACATCAATTCATTATTTCACATATGATTTTTTCTACAAAAGGATGATATGAGAACTTAAGAAAAAGGAAAAAAAGGCTATACTCAAGCCCTAAGGTTATATGTAATTGTGATAAAAGAAGGGTGTATAGACCCTTGTTGCTAAACTTATGCGCTTTGGTTAAAGGTTATGTGTGAGGCATATGTGATAACGTTATAGCATATGGTGACTGTTAAAATATTTTTACATGACTTAGGGTGGCACACTATAAAATGGATATAGCAATGGGATATTTGTTGATTTAATGGTTAATGTTATGGTGGATTGGTTGGCTTGTACATCGAATTGAATGAGGCTAGAGAAGGAAGAGACATGCATTTACTGCATGTCACTCAAACAACCCTCAAGCCCATCACCCTATCCATACTTGCATTTGGTTTTTCGCTCTGGTGGTTGTTGATGCTCCACGATTTTTGGTTGTGAAAGAAGGAAACAATTTAACTCTTCCCCTCGAGAAAGATTTCTAGGTATGGTCCCTTTATTTTTCATCCATGATAATTCCTCTATGTTATGAATAAATTTTGGCACAAAATCTCTTGAGGTCTTTGTTTTTCTTAAGTTTCTCAACTGTGTATCAGTGTTATGCTTATGATTTCTTCTATGAATACTCTAGACTATTGGCTTGTTGAAGAGAAGGAATGGATATTCTTTGTTGTGTGTATCATGTGCATTGTTTTAATGGTTAAAACATGTTTCAGTTAGCTTGGGGTTTTTTGTCTATTTCTCTGTCTAAAATTTTGATTATGGTTTCACAAAGCTCTGAGATTTGGCGCATGGGTTTGAAACCAGTATTGGTGTTAATTTTTATCATTATTTTTCGTCTATGTGGTTGATATGTTTCGTTTCACTGGGTTTCAATGCAAATAGTTAAGAGCTGGATTGTGCTTGCCATGTTTTGGCTGAGCCTTGAGCTGTCATTTGTCATGACATTACCTTTATTATCACTATTACTTGAAAATATTAGACATTAGGGTTTTAGCATTACCCAAAAAATTAATTGGAAGCTTGTATATGTTTGGTTGGCAACGGGTTGTGCTCAGGCATTCTCTCCATAGTGTTTTTAAGAGTTCTCTTCTCTCGTTATCCATTGGAGGTGCTTGACTGTTATGTTTTGGTAACCCTCACTGTCAAGTTTTTTTGGTTAAAGGTTATGTGTCTTTGGTGATTTTAAGAGGGCATGAGTTGTCTGTGTCTCCAAGATTATCCCCTGTTTGAGCCATCTGTTGTTACCTCTCTGTAATAAATTTTTAAAAGGGCACGAGCTATTTGCGTCCCTAAGGATTTTTTCATGTGGTCGAGCTATTGTTCTTACTTCCTTTTTTGTGTTAAAACCTAAACGTGATCTTGGTCTCGTTTCTGAACTATCAAGGGTAAAAGACACCTCTATGTGCTTTCTCCATTTGGCACTATTTGGTTCTGTTTCACAGTGGGCGATTTGGTTCTGTTTCCCCGTGAGCATTTCTTTTAAAAGAAGTCTGTACATATTTAATTTAAGAGAATATTTGTCTTAGAGTTTCATGTTATTGGTTGAATGCTATTTCAAATCAATACTTATGTTGATTATGCTGGATGAATACCTATGTGTGATTGATTTGGGGCCTGATTATGAGTTTTAATGTCCAATGGATTGTGTAGAATAGTTTTTGGAAAGTCGAAAGATGGTGGTTAATACTTGACCTATTCTTATTTGATTTTAAGCAATAAATATTGGATGTGGATGGATGGAATCATTGTGCATATTTATATTTGGTTTTAAAAGGAAAGAGATTTAGCATTGGAATATGAATGATTGTGGCTCAATGAATTATTATGTTATCATAAAATAACAATGTTGTTATTGTGACTGTTATTATAGATATTGTATAGATGCAAGGGATGCTATAATTGAGTATTCTGGACATATGAATTGTTTGGTTTGAAGCCAACAAGCATTCTGTAAAGAAGTGACAGTTAAATGGTTTTGGTTTTAAAAGTGAATGCTTATTGGATTATGATTTTTGAACAAAGTTATGGTTGTTGTTTGATTTGATTTATTTTTATGAACAATATCCATATTTTATCCCCTCTCATACTATCACTTTTTCACTCATTATAACCCCCTCATAATCCCAATTTCATTTTTTACACGCCCTGTTCTATAAAATAAATTAAAAACTATGTGTAATGGTGACAAAGGATATGACACAAAAATAGGTGGCAACTGAAATTTTTGGTATTGATTGCACAATTAAATTATGTAATGAATTGTTGAGAAGTACTTGTGTATTTGTCCCTGTCATGCTACCACTTTCTCGCTCATTACAATCCTTCCAGAAGTCCCATGAACCCTATCCACCCCCTGCTCATTTGGCAATTATTAAATAATTTATTATGGATTGATTTGCATGGGTCTCAAGTCAATTTCTAAACCAAAATTTGTTTCATGCAAACATAATGTCATGTATGGTTTGTTAAGGACTAGTTACTAATGAATTATTGCATACAGGATGAGTTTCTTCAGCAGGGGCAGGCACGAAAGAAATAATAGAGGAAGAGGTAACTGGAACAGAGGCCCTGGAGGGGATAGATTCTCAATTCATTTTGATGTTGACCCCTAGGAGTTGAACCAATTGTTTCAAGATGGGTTCTTCAACTAGATCGGGCAAGGAATAGTGCATCCTAGACCAGAGAGACCTCCCTTCCAGCCTCAAAATATCCCTGGTATTATTGTTCCTTCTAATGTGTCCATGCAACCAGAAGTTCCTGAAAATGATGGATGGCAGGAGATTGTCAATCTGAAAGTCTCTCACGATCATGGCTGGCCCAATTTTTCATTACCCCCTCCACCACCTATAAATCCTAATGCTCAAATTTCCCCTGTGCATTCACTTGTTCAATCCTTTCATGCTAGAAAATGGATTAAAACGGATGTCCACCATGTGCAAGATAAAGGTAAAGTTGTTGCCTCCCCTTCCTCTCCTTCAAATGAATCTTCAAAATCAATGTCGTCTCGTATGCATTTGAAGGATGATTGTTCCCATGTTATTAGTGAGATTAAGCCTCAAGGTTCAAATCAGCCAAATGCTACTTCTAGGAAGTCTAAAGGGGACAATAGTGATAGAAGAAAAATTGCCTCTAAAAGTGGAAAGTATGGATTTTAATTTATTTGTTTATGATTGAGTTGTTGAAGACAATGGTCTACAGAAATTTTTGGACAACAAGCTATTTTTTTGGATAATGTGGATATTTACATGTTTTTGGATATGATTTAAATTATTTATGATATTTAATATTCAAATTTTGGAAATATTTATGGGAGCTACAAGGTGGCATGTGTTTAAATAATTATCTAATTGTGCTTTATTTTTGTAAAGAATAAAAGAAAGGAGTCACAAGGGGTCCCACCTACTTAATTATTATTAAATAAAGACCCTTAACTATTATTATTATTATTATTTCTCCTAAACTAAAATTAATTAACTTTAACTAACTTAACTAAATTCAACTTATTTGGAATGCATACAATCCAAATGAGGAGGAACAAGGGGAGAATAGAAGGAGAAAGCAAGACTAAGGTTTGATCTTTTGTTTTCATGATATAGTTTCAATTTTCATTTATTTTTGAGTTCATTAAAGGCCCAATTCACTTTTTGACAGAAGGGTCCTATTGTAGACATCAAGTTTCAAAGTTGAACCATATCATTCAGATGCATGTTTCAGAGGTGTTGATCTATCTTTGATAGTCTGTGTATACTTGTTTATTTATGTATTAAGTTTCATAGTTGATAAAGAATATTGTGCAGAGTCAAATTGGCAGCAGTTTGTGGCAAGTTGATCCAGATTATAAAGCTTAGTTTTTACTTCTTGTCAGATTCCTTTTGTATGGTTTTCATCAGGGATATCTAAATTATACTTTGGTCCATGCCCTCACAGGGATTTTGTAAAGAGAAATATACTTTGATTTCTTGGAATGAAATAAAGAATATTGTTATTTTGTCTCATTTGTGTGTATCTGTGACTTGGTTAATTTTTCTTTTTGATCTCCACAATCACTTTTTGTAATCTGTATATTTTTCATAAAATTATATAAAAAAATTGTTATTTTGCAACATTCTTGTCAAAAAAAAATCATCCTAAACCCTTGTAATTAATACTTGTGGATTGGGAAAATATTTTTGAGGCTATAAAACATAGGGTGATATTCTCGACTATCTTGTCTTAGCCAGACAAGATTCGAAAATGCTTGAGTAATATAATTCATATATTTTCCTCAACACCATTCAATGTCCCGCCATATCTAGTAATATGCTAGTACTTTTAAAGAAATAAATCATACACACAACAAAACTCTACAATTTAAAACATGCAAGTAAAAAATAAGCCATAGAAGTGTTAATCTCTTGTAGCATCTCACCGACAGTGACGCCAAAAATGTCTAGCTAATTAATTAAGTTAATTGATAATCATTAAAGAATCAATCCAGGGGTGCAAGCTTAGAGATGCCAACATTGTATGTGTAGAGACTAGGACATGAATGACTATCTAATTTATGGAAACAAACATTCTTGACTTAATAAAATGAAACTATACACCTAGAAAATCACAAGAAACTCGTTCATTTGGCAACAAAACAAGAAAGTGCTCTACTGGCATAGACTACAATCTTTTAGTCAAGCACTTACTGAGTGTTCATGTATGCAATTCTTAGACCAAATCTCATTCCTACCTTCAAGTGATATTATTCTTGTAATTGTGAAAAAAAAAGCATGTAAAATATTTCTGAGAAATTAATCTATTCACACATCAATGATTGCAAAAAGGACTCACTGAATTATCAATAAATAGATTTACAAGCTCAAGTTATAGTTTTACCCAATGTTCATTATAATAGAATAAACTTATTTTTATCGTTTAGACTCCAATGAGATCTATACTACCTGTAATCAAAACAACTTAATCACTATACTAAGAAGATAGCGGAAAGGAATGGCAGAAATAAGGATAGATCCATACACACATTTACAAATCAAACTTATATTAGCAAACTCAAACACTATAACATTGAATCTGGAATATTGAATGATACAACCCTCTGCTTCAAAATTAACAAAGTTATTTCGAGTTATAAGTGGAAAGGTAATGTGATTATAAAGCAAAACTGCAATGTAATTGTTCAAGTTATGCTTGGGTTATGACTCAATCAAACTCGAAAACAAAGATGTTGTATGTAAAACAAAATTGTATGAAAACAAAGCTATGCTTATGGTGTATTCAAATGGTGAGATCGAAATGGTTCCAGGGCCGCTCAGTTGATAGCACAATTCCATTTCAAATGAAATATATTAATTAGTTGATACATTGAACAGTGTTAGATCATAAGAAACCATAAAATTAATTACATAAAAAACAAAAAACAAAAAATAAAAAACTAAACTAAACTAAACTAAATGAAACAAAGGAAATTTATAGAACACACTTACAATCCTACACTAATTGTACAAGGCAATGATATCTAGATTTTTGGTCCCTCCCAATTAACATCTCGTTGCTAAAACCACTACAAAACTAGATCAGATGGAACCACGAACTTAACTTCAAAACACCAACATTTTATTAAACAACCTCAATGATCCGAATCGATATAATAACTATCCGTCTCAAAGTATGAGCGCTAGTGGTCTGCGTATCTATCTCGTGCCACATATGCTTACATTACATTACTCAAACCATCAGTTCAAATACAATATTGTTTACAAATATACGCAGGTCGACCCTGATCGGATCCCTGTTCTCATGCATTGGGTACATCGAATTCATGGAAGAAATAACAACTAACATAATTAGACCTGGAGGTGCAAATATAACTTTGAATTCATTCATAAGATAGTCTCATGACATGAAATGCATGAGAATATCTCCCAATTTTGTTCTCGATCCGATTTGATGTTGACGCGTTGATTTGGAGAAGAGGGTTGACTGTGATCTTTGACTGCATGTGGAACATGTGGAACTTTCCCTTCTCATTCTAGAACTGATGTGAGGAGCTTAGAAGCATGTTGAAGTTGCAAAAGAGAACCCATGTATCGGTTTCCCTTCTAGAACCTTGGAAGTATGATGAACAACGATGCAGGTTATCGAACCTCTATCTGGGTTACAAGACCTGAACCTAGCCAACCATCATTAGTAACAAAACAAACTTTTTAATCACTCTAATTCATTAAAAGTGATGGGAAAACACTAATAAACCAATGAAGTTGCCTTATGGGCCTTTGAAGGACCTTTATAGAAAAAAGAGTGATGATTATGGTGAAAAGAGTGGTTTTGATGGGTGAAAAAGGGGTTCACTGGTAGTGAAAATGGCATCGATTTAGAGGCCTGACAAGAGGCATAAGCCTATTTAAGTTTATTATTTGTCTAAATAAAGCACAATTATAAGGAATAACAACGCATAGCAATCAAATTTTCATCTCAATATAAAGGCCCTTATAAAGATATCAATAACAAGATTTATCAATATTGACAACAACAAATATGAGTAGAAATTTTTTTAAAGTAATTAAAGTGTAACTTTGACCAAACATAATAAATATTCCTTAACATAGATGTGTACAATAGATAATTCAATTCAAAAATTTTACATCACTTATTTGAGATTTATCAAATATAATTCTCATGAACTTTCAACATTTGAAATTGACATGAAACATCAATTTACAATAATAACATCCCACTTCCCCTCATCCCAATTTCATCATATAACATTGCACGAGAATAAATACCATATAAGTGTATTTAAAAATGATAATGTTATAACCCTTAAGGCATACATTGGCATAGTAAATAACCCAAGCATTAATAACGATAACATTACAAGAAAATAAATACCATATAAATGTATTTAAATATCACAATGTTATAATCCTTAGGGCACACATTGGCATAGAAAGTGGCCCAAGCATTAATAACAATAACATTGGCATAATAAATAGTCATCAACATATCATATCAGATGTGTACAATAGATCATGCCAACCTTGTGGAAACATTTCAATCTTAATCAATGTTATAATCCTTAGGGCACACATTGGCATAGAAAGTGGCCCAAGCATTAATAACAATAACATTGACATAATAAATAGTCATCAACATATCATATCAGATGTGTACAATAGATCATGCCAACCTTGTGGAAACATTTCAATCTTAATATTTAAGAAGAGTTCAAAATTTTCAAATATTTAAGCTTAGGGATGCACATAAAAATCCAAGC
>ML781324.1:703239-714439 GCA_009831015.1 Picea engelmannii | reverse complement strand
CCTTATTCTATTTTATTGAAAGGCCTTATTAATATTGACCTTTATTACATCCGAATATATTGATCTACCTATGTGTGGGTTAGGACCCTAACATATTCATTCCTGGGAATTTTCAAATGAATAATAAGGATAAAGGTGGTGGCCTTTCCGAATTAGCTTACAAGTTTTCCAGATATGTGAGATTAGCCAGCGTTGGCGGAATAATTCTCACCATTTCATCATATAGAACTATTCTACGAGCAAAAACAGGAACATAAAGGCATGAATCCAGCCTTTCCAGTACTATACTATTGGAAAAAATGATGATCTGACTTACATTTTAAGGACATGGAAAGTGGTATTATTGTTGAAGGAGCAGTTGCAAATGATGCTGGGATCCCCCTCCACATTGTCGATAGCATCCCCCTAGAGTAAATTCGTTGCTACAGGTGATAAGCACTAGCAGGGTAATAAGCATGGTATGAAAGCTTACCTTATAGGCCCAGTTTCTTTAGTTACAAAGCCAAAGCATTTTCGATACTGAGATCGAGGAGCTACAGTTGAAGAGTTTGTTGTTCCATATCTAGATCGATACCTAGAAGAGAGAAGCATACCTAGGTCGAGAACCAGTCCTAGGCATGGATTCAATAGTTTTCCCATTGATTTACCCAGTTGTTCCAGATTTGCACAGTTGCGCATTGCAAGCGGCCAAGTTGTAAGTGGAGGATATGTATATTTTCTTGTCGCATATTACCCAAGTGTAGTCTTGCTTGATGTCTAGCACTAAACGTTGCATTCGCAGAGGTGTCCTCTATCGAATTTCGACAGTGTAGAGCAACGTTGCAGGGTCTAGGGCGATCTGCGTGACAAGGGCCCTCTGGTGCCTCTGGGACGCATTTTCAACCGATTGACAGAAGCAAACAATGACGGTGGTGATCAGTACGAGATAGATATGTAGTGACACCATTGAATTGATTCGATAGAGCTGGTGATATTGGGAGGGATGGAATTTGGGGTAAAAGTTATAAACAAGCTAGTGGGGAGGATTTGATCACTGGCTTGTCGTAAGGTATAAGGCTGCCAACATTGAATTGAAATGCTACTATGCCTCTCAAAAAATATTAAAAAAATAAATCACCATTTTGTTGACGCAAAGTTCATTTCCGTTAAAGAAACCCTGCAAGAAGTTTTGATCTGGCTTGGAGGAGACAACAAATGAAGTTTTGCTTTGGCTTGGAGGACACAACAAATGAAACTGTATGGTTTGATACTTACTATATACATATTCATCTTATCTCCATCACTAGTGTTGCATGGCAACTTAGTTCAATAATTGGCAGGGACTAAGCTGCCATGCAACCCTTGTTTAGAATATGAGATTATTTGATATCCTTCAATCCTTACATTAATCAACTATTTTAACTCTTGCAATTTATGAAAATCCAATTTTCACATAAGATCCAAGTTTCACACAAATAAACGGGTTTTGAGTATACTTTTGTTACTAGTTTGAATCTAATTTTTTATTTATGATTATACTTTTATAAAATATAACAAAAATCATTTATCTAGAAACATAAATGATGTTATTCATCGCCTTTTCATTTAATTTATGACCAATAAAATGTTTTATATAATTGTGTTTGGTCATTCTCTTTTCAATTATTTGGATGGAAAAACTCATAACAAAACATAGTTGAAGAAATTTCGAGAATTAGACAATTAATGTAATTCAAAATTTTTACATCAATTATTGTGGGATTTATCGAATCTAATTCTCATGAACTTTCAATATTTGGAACTAATATGAAACATTAAATTACAACAATAACACTTCACTTCCCTTCATCCCAATTTCATCATATGCCATTCTAAGATAATAAATACCATATAAGTGTATTTAAATATCACAATGTTATAACCCCTAAGGCACGATATGTTATGTCAAATCAACATGAACAACAAAATCTACTCAATCAAAAATACAACCATAAGTTGGAAATAAATTTGCAAGTACACAATATTTGGGCAACTGGAAACTTTACATGCATACATACATACATATATTAGATGGAGTACAAGTACATGGCACAATTTTATCACAAAGCTAGTAGAAATCAAACTCTCCAACCGCTAGCTAGGGAAACCATAAGAAAACCTTGAACATCAAATCCTAGCTAGGAATTACTCCCACCCAAATATGGCCACTCCACCAAAAATCCTCAACAAGCTAGCATCAACAATGGCAAGTCCTCCTTGGAACATACAACAAGCTTGTATCACATAAGCTCTCAACACTAGCATCATTGTGTTCCCTAGGGTTTACAAATCCTCACCATGTTGCATCACATATCTACATGGCAAGACAACTCTAGTGCTAGTCTCCAAATATATAGGTCCATCTTATGGTTCAAGTCCTAAAACCCTATGCCTTCAACTCTTTCATCAACAAAAACACCAAGATCTCCATGAAATATCAAGGATACGATAACTAAATCTTCTTCCAAGCAAGATATCTCACCAAGCTCAATATTCATCAAGCCAGTCTCTCCATCATCTTTCCCTAGCCTCACATCCCATAAGGCGTCTCCAAAATCATGCATGGTATTAGCTTCATTTTCCATGTCTTCTACTGGGGTAGAAACCCTAGCGCTACAACAAGAATCATAATAATGATAATCATCCCCAACATCATGTTCTTCTCTAGGGTTTACATGCATGACACAAACAGTAGCATAACAAGAGAAAACCTCAACATCACACAAGAGAAATCTCTCTTAGAAAGTTCAAGATGTCTCTCTCTCTCTCTCATTATATTCTCCTAGGGTTTTCTCATGAACCCTAATGCCATGCTTCTCGGGTTTCCCTATAAACCCTGACTTTTTTCACCCTACAAGACTTCTCCAAAACAATACAAATACTAGAGTACAACAATGATCATGAGTGAAAAGAGATTTTTTCCCTCATTGCACATATAATAGGTGAGGGACGCTATCATAAAGTAAGGACATAAGTACATACAAGTAACAAACAAGGCAAACCCACATATAACACTCTACAATATAAGGATGTACATGTCAAGATAGGGTTTGTCCAACCCCAAAGTGAAATTCCCTCCACGTATGATCTTTCATGGGCTTAATGCCCCTCCACCAAGATGATGCACTCTCCAACAAGTTGTTAGTCCAACACTCACTCTTCAACGATGGTCTATAATCCAAGTGTCTGTATGGAAGGCGTTCCTCCTCTAATTATGTGACACATATCATTTCATGTGCTCAATGCTACTCTCATGTGTTCTATTGTGATCACTAAACTCCAATGTTCCTCCTCAACACGTGTCTGAGTCTATCACCAACCTCTATGAAGTATACCCCTCAACCCAAGAATCCTCAAGTGTCTAACCTCCAAGGTCTGTATCACATGGTCACAAGCTCCTCGGGCTAAGTGCCATCCTATAATCATTAAGCACTCCGCCTAGGTAGGCACCTCCCCTAATCAAGCAACCGACTCCCATTATGCACATCCAATGGGTTAATCATCATATAGATCAATATAACAACCTTCTAGATAAGGAATTACGCTAACACTCTAACCACGGTCAAACATCCACCCACACAGACCCATCCATATATCCATGAAGCATCACCAAGGGATTATGAGACCTAGCATCTCTTAATAAGGTGAAAACACTTTTGAAGTAACCCTGAAAGATAATACTCCCGCTTTACAAGAAAATTGTTTTTTGTAACACCAATCAACTCCCTATGAGTCCAAAATCTATAACTGCAATGCCTCCACAACGATGAAACAACACTCCTCCATCATGATAGAACATCATACCTACTTTACAAGAGTCAACCTCACAAGTATAGGTATGTACACCTAAGAATTCAAGCAAACACTACTCACAATGGTGTGTCTCTCTCCAAGAAATCAACCAAACAATTTGCAACTCAACCTTTATATGGTGAACTTGCTAGGAGAATACAACGAAGCCACTTGGTTTACACCACCAAAAGCACAAGATAAAATTCTCATACATCTCAATTGATTGATCATGAAATACAAGCTCATGGGAAGAGTGATAACAACCATAAAGGGTCATCATCAAACTGTGAGCATGAAAATTCCTATCATGCACCTCCAAATCTCCAAAAACTGAAGCAACAACCTTAACAAGGTCACCTCTGTCTTACAGGTGGAATCTTGAAGAAAGAGTGTCATCACAATCAACACCCTCTACTTGGAAGAATCCAACAATCTTGTCACTGGTAATCATCACTACTCCCATCAACTACAAGCTTGAAATTAGTCATTGATTCCCCCACTGTAGATTTTGAACCTATCTCCAAGTTAGGCCTTCCACACCCTTCTTCAATGTCAAATTCTCAAAGACAAGAGTACACATATGAAGAATACAACATGAAAGATTATGTCTCCAAGATAAAATACAAAGTACAAACATACAAAATCACCAATAGCTTAGTATCACACCAACTATCACATCCATGATCAATTTGGGCCCCAAATGTACAAGATCTACAACTAATACTATCCCCAAGGGATAACGTTAGAAGCTCCCTCCATTTGTAATAATCTCTGAAACTGATCAATGTCACCATTATTATAAACCCTTGAGTCACATGTTAACCAAAATAAATTAGCCAACAATCATCAATCTATCATAGAATGAATCGACCCATCATGGGCTCCAAAAACAACAAACAATCAAATGGTTAAGCATCACTATCCCTGATATCAATACACTTCAAAAACTCGCATCAACTAGAATACATCAACCACCTATCACAGGTCGCCTAGGCATCACACTCATTGAAATAATGATCACATACTACTCATCAATGAAATAGATCTCCACCTATCACAAGGGAAAACAAACTAGCATCTACTATAACAAATCAACCACTTATCACGAGTCTTAGGTATCACATCCACTATAAATAAATCCACACCATCCATAAATAAAGCACAATACACTAATATCCACTAGAACAAATCAACCACCTATCACAAGTTCCCCTAGTTATCCCACTTGCTGAAAATAAATCCATACCAATGATTAATAAAGTATAACTACCACTTATCACAGGTGAAAAAAAACTCTCATCACAAGAGAATCTAGGGTTTCAACCCATCAAAAATTTCATGGGTGAAAGTTCTCATCTCAAACACATCAGGGTTTCAACACCCAACAACCACTCTGAGGGACAACCATTAAAATATCCAACCTTCAAATAATCAAGAAAGTAATCTTAGTGAAATAAACTCTCTAGAAATTTCAAGAATCTGGTAATTAATGCAATTCAAAAAATTTAGCTCATTTACTTGAGGTTCCAATATCTAATCCATGTGAACTTTCAGGCTTAGGGATAGCCTAAAATATTATATTACAACAATAATATTTTGTTTCCCTTCCACCAAATTTCACCTAACAATCCAATAGAATAAATACCATATCTGTGTACTTCAATACCACAATGCTACAAAACTTAGGGAACAATTTTTTAAACGTAACAAATCTAAAATATATTATTACGATCAATTATAATAGCAACAAATATGCTCATTTATCTTTCAAATATGTGTAAAATCACTCGATTAATTTAGCTATGTTACGTCAAACCATCACGAACAACAAGGCTTGAAATCTACCCAATCAAGAAAATAACATAAGTTAAAAATCAAACATGCAAGTACACAATATTTGGACAACCAATATATATATATATATATATATATATATATATATATATATATATATATATATATATATATATATATATATATATATATAAGATGAAGTACAAGTACATACCACAACATTATCACAATGTTGATACAAGTGAAGCTCTCCAAACCTTAGCACGAGAAACCATAAGAAAATCCTAGCCATAAACTTCTGCTAGCTAGGAATCACTCCCAACTAAAGCTAGTCACTCCATCCAAGATTCTCAAAATACTATGATCAACAACAATTCCCCCTTGACATATACAACTTGCTTGTATCACACAAACTCTCCACACTAGTATTGTTGTCTTCTTCGGGTTCTACAAACCCTAGCCATGTTGGATTGCACAAGTACATAGCAAGGAAACTCTAGTGTTAGCTTCCAATTCTACATGTTCATCATAAGGTTTGAATCCTCAAACCCTAGATCTTCAACTCTTGCATCAACCCAAGAACCAAAACCTCCATGATACAATACAAAGTACACAACAAGGCAACTCTAGTGCTAGCTTCCAATTCTACATGTCCATCATAAGCTTTGAATCCTCAAACCCTAGATCTTCAACTCTTACATCAAACCAAGCACCAAAACCTCCATGGAACATCCATGATAAAATAACTGAGTCTTCTTCCAACCAAGGTATTACACCAAGCTCAAGATTCATCAAGCTAGTCTCTCCATGATCTTCCCCTAGCCTTACATCCCATAAGAATAAGGCTCCAAAATTATGCAAAGCACTAGCTCCACTTTCCATGTATTTTACCAAGGTAGAAGCCCTAGTGCTACAAGAGCCATAATAGCCATCATCATCCCCAACATCATGTTCTTCTCTAGGGTTTACATGCATGGCACAAACCCTAACATTACACAAGAGAAACCTCTCCAAGAACATCCAAGACATCTCTCTCTCCTTGTCTTCTCATAGGGTTTCCTGTGAAGCCTAACGTCTTGCTCCCTACAAGACTTCTCCAAGACAATACAAAGAATATAGTACAATGATGATCAAGAATGATAAGAGCTCCTTCCTCCCTTTATATATACAATAGGTGAGTGAGGCTATCATAAAATAAGCACATAAGTACATACAAGTAACCAATAAGGAAAACCCACATGGAGTGCTCTACAATACAATGATGTACATGTGTCAAACTAAGGTTTATCTAACCCCCAAGGTGAAATTCCCTTCAAGCATGATCCTCCTTGGGCTTAACACCCCTTCATGATGTTGTGATCTCCAACAAGCAGTTAGTCCAATGTTCCCTTTCCATGATGGTCTGTTATCAAAGTGTCCTCATGCAATGCACTTATACTCTAAATATGTGCTACATGTACTCTCATTTGTGTCAATGTGGTCAATAAGATCCAATGCTTCTCAACATACGTGTTTGGGACCATCACCAACCTCCCTAATGTATGCTCCACAACCCAAGCATCCTCAAGTCAAGTGTCCAAACTCCAAGGTGTATATCACATGCTCCCAAGCTCCTAGTGATAAGCACTCTCCTCCAAGTACTCGATGCTCCTATTCTTAAATAAGTACCTCTTGTAATTGAGTAACCAACTCCCCTTGTGTGCACCCAATGGGTTAATCATCATGTTGATCAAGGTAGTAACATCCTAGGTAAGAGTGTTATGTTAGTATTGTAACCAAGGCTAAGCATCCACCTAAATTGAGTCATCCATATGTCCATGAAGCATCACCAAGGGCTCAAAGACCTAGCAGTCTCCCAACAAAGTGAAAACACTTTCGGAGTAACTCAAAAAGATAGCAAGATTCTCTTATGGCATTTTATACATTTGATTTTTCACTAGAAACTATTCTTGTCCTTTGACTTAAAAGAAGAGACACATACTATTTTCAAGGAAAGTCCCATAATTTTAAGTGCTTTAGGGGTTATAAATACATGAGTTACATTCTCATTTTAGTTTATCCAGCCTGATAAGCGTGTCTGAGATGTTTAATGTCGATGCACCATTTGGGGCATTTTGAGCAAGGTGTCACAAATTTGGTTAATTTGTCTTTTGAGATGAGGCATAATGATGATACATAGGCTTGTGTTGAACGAATGAGAGATATACATGTGCAAGTTAATGATGGAAAGAGATAGCAATGTGAAATACAAGCAACACACAAACATGAAGAGAAGATTAAAGGCATTCAAAGAAGGTGATCTATTCATGGTTCACTAGTAGAAGGTGCATTGTCTTAGAGGCACTTATAACAAGTTGGATGTGAAGAAGATTGGACCCTGTCAAATCAAGCGAAAGTTTGAAGATAATGAACACAAAATGAAATTGCTAGAAACCTAGATATATCATTATATCATTGATATAAATGTTAAGAGTTCACATGATTTTGGAGGGTATGACTTAGATGAAGCTCAAATGATTGAAAAAGAATGGTTTGAACAAAGGCCTAAAAAGCACAAAGAAAAGATTTGAGAAGGTTTTGTAGAAAAACCTTTCCCACACACTAAGTGCAAGAAGTTATATGTAATGTTTGGTGAAATGGAGAAATAAACTAGATGCTGAAAATCAATGGATTTTGATGTAGGAGTACCAAAGACTCCATAAAGGAAACAATATTGCAAAAATAAGTTAACAGAGCCATTTCCTCCACTCAATTTTCCAAATATCAAATGTGTGTGCGGGTGAAAAATGATATTTTTGCAATGAGAGTTTAATGTGAAAGCATCTACAAGCATATTGCATCGAGTATGTACATAGGTTCATTAAAGCACATATAGAAAATGCATAATGAGATCGAAATCTCGACATGGGGAGGTTGGCACACCTAAACTCTAAGTCACATGGTTTGGGTTTGAGTTCGAGTTCGGTATTGATTCGGTTCAACATTAAGTTCAATTGTATATATATTTTTAATATATATAAAAACTTTAAAATAAATAACATAAAATAATAAATATAATATATGACTCATGTGTGCGTGTGTGTGTGTGTGTGTGTGTGTGTATAACTAATCGTAATTATACTTAATAACTTTACTATTGCTATATTATCTAAACAATAGCCCTAAGTCAGAAGCCACAATCACAGTCGAGAGGGAAACAAATGCACACCGACAGACAAAAATGAATACACGCCACCATCGCAATCACACGAAAATGAATACACGCCACCATCGCGGTCACACGAAAATGAATACATGTTGTAGAGGGAAATGCACATGCCAAATGGGATAGTTATGGTCCACAAACTAACAATCTTATTTACCAACCACCATACATGGAACGATACATGAAATGCAAACATAGAGGTTAGTAGGATATTGGGAGGGAAAGAAATTCACATGTCGTCTAGAGGGAAAGAGAAAACCTAAGCCGAACCTCGACGCCAGGGTTAGAAGCAATTGGGAGGGAAATAAATCCAGGTCAAAGTTAGCAGGTCGTCCAGAGGGAAAGAGTGAACCTAAAATGAACCTCAAACGAACCTGAGTTGAACCTCAATTTTTTTTTGAGGTTCATCGAACTTCGAACCTAAAGGTTCAAGTTCAGTGAATCCTGTGACTTAGCCTTAACTAGACATGTAGGATGTTGTGCGTGTGAATTCAAACAATTGTTAAATTCCTAATGTCATGCAAAGAAATGGAGAAATTAGACCATTGTAAAGTTGTTGTTGAGTTCGTTGACAACATATGTTAAAAGCCAAAGCATGAAGGATGGTGGATCTAGGAAGAAGAATAAAAGGAAGAACATAGGAAATCAGGTTGACTTTTGAGAAAGAAGTAGGCTTTTAGATAGAAAGTTGTTTTCCAAAGGTAGAAGTTCATTGCAAGAGTTAAGAGTGGCTCATGGAGGTTGGCTTGAAGAAGGAAATCACAAAAGAAAGAATATATATCAAGAATAGCTCAAAAGTAGAAAGCATGCTAAAGAATAAGCAATAATAGAAGAAAAATATTAGATTATAATAATTTGTTTATAGTTGGCTTGATTGTGGGGAAAACTCCATAGATAAACATGCCTGAGCCATGGGAGTCCTGGGATGGGCGACCTCCCAGGCAATCTTGGTTATCAGGTGCAAGCCCTAAAGGTGATGATTGATGCTATGTGATTCATTTCTCTAGTTTCAATCCCACTTCTTCACTCATGTGAGCATCACCCATTGCAATGAGTGCTAAGTGAACTATTCAAAATCATGAGAAATTGGTCAGATGTGACTAGTAACTCATGGATATGGGTCATAAATTAATGATTTACTGTGCACAGATAATTCCAAAAAGGATATCTTGATGAAAGTTAGTAGATTCTTATGAGAATATCAATTGTATTTTGAATTATGCATGTGGTTATGAATTTCTAATTATATTTTGTCACAAAGAAGAACACCATCTAGTCGTGTAAGGGACCCAAACATATTTTGCAAACATGGATGATGCCAAAGTTATTTTATGTTAAAGAGAAGTGTGTGCAAATAATGGGCAAACTGTGTGCAAATCAAATTCAAGAAGAGAAATAGTTAGAAAATTATGGAGCGTGTTTGCAATTGTATCAATGCTTGACTTAGGGTTTGCTTTCATACAAAAACATTTCTAGTACAAATATAATCTAGAAAAGTGTGGAAAACTTCTAGTAATTGGTCCTATAAGTTTCATATATAGAGAAATCTAGGAAACATTTTCAATGTATTTTGTATCTTATTTGAGTATGGAAAAGCCATTTCCATATGGTCAATTCTTTTATAAATTGTGGGAGGGGCCCACAACTCATAAAGTGTCAAATAGAAAATAAACATAATACGCGATAAACAAATAATAGTAAAAAATGAAACTCTAGAAATCTAAAATTGCTCATGCATTTATATGCTCTCTCTCTCTCTCTTTCTCTCTCCACCCACACCCCCCACACATACTTAGCTTTCAGAGTTATTCCGAAAGTGTTTACACCATCTTTGGGGGTGCTTCATGAGATTTGGGTTACATGGTGTATGATCAACACCTAGATGGTTTGTGATGGATTTGCAAATTGGAGATGGCTTACTCAATGGTTGCTTGATCTCAGTTGGGTGCTTGACAACTTTGGTGACATTTTACATGATGGCCACATGGAGATGGTTACTTGTTTCGAGAATGCCCTGCATTGTAGGAGGAGCATTTTGCATCCTAGAGGAGGGAATTAGACCTTTAGACAACACACGATATCTTGGAAGCTTGTATGAAGGCTTCAATTTGGCTCAAGTATACAAGGGTTGTGACAATGTTTATGCAAAGGGGTTGAACCTGATGGAGTACATGGCTTAAGAGGATTGTTGGAGTCTTTGGAGGCATGGTGGGGGAGTGTTGGACACACCTCATGGAGGTCATTCAGAGCCTTGCTTGTGGACTATTATCCCTGATTTCTAGGGATAACTAGGAGATCATGTCTTGAGGCCCACAGGTCCTAGACATGGAGTACCGAGAGCAGGATTGACCTGAGCATGGCCCTGGAGGGCCCATCCTTCTTCTTCTTCGT
>ML781324.1:668692-695107 GCA_009831015.1 Picea engelmannii | reverse complement strand
TTAAAACCCTAACTAACATTTGCTAACAAAATAAAGGCTGACGTCATAGTTGAATATCTCACCTTGACGCAACAAAGGTATAATATAAGCAATTAAGTGATGACGTCAAGCATTTATTGAACAAATTATTGATTGGATACACTGTTGGCTTGGTCATCTTGGTAGATATTGATGAATTGATGATCTCTCATAGGCTAATTAATAGAACGTTGACTTCATCTTGTATCTATTGCATTGATTATTGAATAAAATCAGATAGTTAAAGAAGTACTAGCCCTTTGAGTTATAGCCTGCAAATATATATATTGTCTTGTTATTGTCTTGTTCCGGGCAGGTGTTTTCAATAGGGCCTACACTTCTTTTATTCGCTGATTAGCCAGACTATCTGATACTGGTGGTAACCTGCGAGGAGGGAAATCTTAAAACTTGACCTTGTATCCTTTGCCTCTTCAAACCCCAGGTTACCGGGGACGTCTCCCCTGGGCTAACCTCCTTAAACAGAAAGAACCTCCCCATCGAGGTGATATTGGGTGGGAAAGGTTCATGTTACGTCAGTTTGTCCTCTATCCTTTAGCCTGTGACCTAAACTACGAACTGTGCGATAACATGGACAACATCACCATGAAGCTTGAAATGTGTACCCTTGGAGTGTAATGCTCCACATGTGTGAGCCTACATGTGTTGTCGTATGTTTCTTGTAAAGACTAAGGCTCACATATGTATTGTTGGTCTCCCTTAAATCTCATATATATATATATATATATATATATATGGGGGCGAGTGAGATCCTTTCATTCATAGTAATCATGCACCTCTCATTATACTTGCCTTCTTAGAGTGATTCATTAGGGTTCATGAGGAAACCCTACGAGAAGTTATATACGAGAAGGACATCTTTGTTGGACCTCTCTCTTGTGAGATGCTTAGGTTTGTTCTTGTGATCTACACATCAGAGATGATCATCATTCATTCATAACCCATTATTGTGCATTCTTATGTTAAAGATGTGATCAACATGAGAGCACCACTTCTCTCTCTTTTGGAGTTGCTAGGGTTTCTTGAGCTTGTTGGAGCATCTTGAAGACTCAAGTTAGGGTTTCATCCTTTGGAGATTTGGGGATTAGGTTTTTGAGATGAAACCCTAGGCTGTACTTGTTGAAGTGAAGAAGAAGAGGAGACATCTTGCCTTGGAGGACATGCTTGTGTGATGCTTGCTTCTTGAATAAGTTGAGTTTTGTGTACCGAGGGAAGTGGTCCCCTTGTGGTTGTGGGTCTCTACCCATAAGAGGGAAATATTTGACCCATTGCACCTTACACTTTATGTCTAATTTCACTTTGACATTTTCCTAAGTCAAAAGGGTGAAATTTGTCACTAAGTGAAAAGTGACTATTAATTCACTTTGTGGGTGAATTGAGGGACATAAAGAGAACTAAGGAAACTAAGCCAAAGTGGGTTTTGAGTTGAGATTCCTTTTGGATGATCTCAAACTTTGATTAGAGATGGGATGTGATGATCTCATCCATCAATTTCTAGGTTTCCTTATGAATTTTATAAGAAGGGCGCATAGGGAAAAAGGAGGTTGATTCACTCTATTGTTCACTTGGAGAGCAAGAGTAGAGCTTTGGAGATAAGGATGGAAGCATTGAGAGAGGGTTTCAAGGGCGCCTCCTTCCATGGAGGGCTCTAGGAGGCTTAGGCTTCCATTGTTTTATTGTGTTGATGCTTGCTTGGAGGATGGCGCACACCTAGCAGGGAGGACTTGCACTTGTCAAATTGCTTTGAGGAGTATTTTGTTGGAGAGGCAACACATAAGGTTAGATTTGTGTGGAGGGGTTTTTTCATCGGAGCTTCAAGCAACAAGGGAGCAAGCTTTCAGTGGGATTAAGCAACTAGGGAGAAGGGTGCACCATGCTTGGGCACATCTACCTTCTGGAACATGTATAGCAGCTTGATAGGGGTTGCCATTGTATCAGGTTTTTTTGTTCCATGTACTTGTTGTATCCCACATATTTTGCATCACATATATAGACTTATATTCCAAATTGGTTTTCCTCGGAGGGAAGGGGGGGGGTGTTATCTAGGGTCAAGTTGACCAAAAATACTTGTGTTCATTTTCATGTATGCTAGAATTTAGAACAACATTATTTCAGTTGTAAAGATCTTGTGGTGTGTTACATATTTAAGGCTTGCATGTACTAACCTATTGACTACTAAAACTACATGCTAGAGCACCTTAAAAGGCTATGTAGCCGCAACAGAACAACAACAAAGTTCTTGAACAATTTGATGTTATGAAACAACAACAAAGACTTTCATGATAGCAAAAACTTAGAGCCAACTTGAGGTCAAAGACAGACCTAGTTGGCAGCCTGTTAGGACCACAAAAAATCTTCATGGTATCAGATCCTTTGGTGGCTAAATCTTGCTGATTTTGGACAACAATTTGTGGACAGTTCTAGACAGCTTGTGGGCAGATTTTTGGATAGCTACTTTACAGTGATCTGCAGTAGCTCGTTGGCAGAAATTTTGTGGACAGTTGTAGGACAGTTAGTGGACATTTACTCAACCTCTTTTCACACCTACTTGTTAGGAGTGAGGATGATTTTTCACAACCTCTTTTCACACCTATTTGCTAGGAGTGAGGTTGTAGTTCTACTACCTCTTTTCACACGTGTTGATAAGAGTGAGGCAGTGTTCTTTTACAGTGCAACATCAGAGTGAGTACAGTGGGCAATCATGCCAGTTTCATAGATGCGAGCAGAGGATAGGCTAGCAATTGGTCCCCTTGGAAGACCATGCTTATCTTTGTCCTAGAGAACCTAGAACTATGGGATATAGTTCATGCTCTTGTTGTTGTTCCTCCTACTACTGCTCCCATATTGGTGGCAAAGTTCAGGAAGAGGAACAACAAGGCAAAGAGAACTATATGTGATGCAGTGAGGGATCACATCATACCCCACTTGACTAGTAAAGACTATGCATTTGAGATGTGGGCATCCTTGTGCAAGTTTTACCGGAGCACTAAGTAGAACCAAGAGATGGTTATGTTTAAGAGACTTAGGAGCATTCAAATGCTCCAGAATGAGTCGGTTACTTCTTACCTTGGCAGATTCACTCAGATCAGAGATGAGCTTGCAATCATCAGAGAGATAGTTGACCCAAATTCTATGGTGAGGAAAGCCTTAAACAACTTTACCAAACCATGGGGTCCATTTGTTCGAGGCATTGTTGCCTGGGAGCTCTTGCCTACTTGGGAGACTTTGGGATGATTTCGTACAGGAGACGAGACTCACCTCAGAGACTTCTGAACAACAACGAACACCTCAGGGCAATGAGGATCTTTCTCTTTGGAAAAAGGGCAAGAAGAAGGTCGGCAAGGGTGCTCGACCATGTCCGAAGTTTGGGGCCAAGGCATAGGGAGAGAGTAGTAGTGGGTAGAAGAGAGATATGAGCAAAATGAAGTGCTTTGCTTGTAAGAAGATGGGGCACTATGTTGTACAATGTCCTAACATGAAGAAGAAGCAAGGTGGTTCGACAACTACAATAGAGGAGGCAGAGTTTCAGACATAGTTTGAGAGGGAGTGTGCCTCTCTCATTTGTTGCACTTCAGTTGAGACGACACCCAATATCTGGTACATAGACAACAGGGCTTCGAGCCACATGAATGGTGTGAGGGAGCATTTTATTGATCTCAGAGATACAAAGGTTAGGATGCAGATTGCTCTTGGTGATGACACCTTAGTCAGAGTTGTTGGGATTGGCATAGTTACATTCCAAAGAGATGGTTTTCCACCTATTTCGTTCAGGGATGTTCTCTACGTCCCTGGACTGAAGAAGAATCTGATTTCAATTTCCACCCTCCATGATAGGGGTCTTGAGGTGTCCTTCAAAGGGATAGAGGTCCTCACACAGCCTAAGGGGTCACGTCTCACATCATGACAGGTGATTGGAGTGAGGGATGGGAAGCTGTTCAGATTTCTTTTTCAACCACTTCATGCTTTGGCAGCGAGTAGCGACAACAACAGCCAATTATGTGAGTTATGGCATCGGAGGATGGCTCACCTTCATCATGGGGCTCTTGGAGGACTGAGAGAGGTTGTGACAGGAGTGTCACAACTCAGTTCAGAGCATCAAGATGTTTGCAGAGGGTGTGTGCTTGGTAAGTTTACCAAGGCTTCTTTTCCCAGCAGTGACGCCAGGTCAGCTGGGGTACTGGATTTAGTACACAGATGTGTGTGGGCCTATGTCTCGGGCGTCCTTGAGTGGTCGTGAGTATTATCTCATTTATTGATGACTACTCCAGGAAGACCTGGATCTATTTCCTGAAGACCAAGAGTGAGGTCTTCAAGAGGTTGCAAGAGTTCAAAGCTCTTGTGGAGAACCAGACAGGAAAGAGGATCGAGGTCTTGCGATCAGATAACGGAGGTGAGTATTCCTCCAGTGAGTTTATATACTTATGTGCATGTGCAGGGATTATAAGACAGATGATCGTGCCTTACAACCCCCAGCAGAACAGGGTTGTCGAGAGGAAGAACAAGGCGATTACAGGTGCAACGAGATCTATGCTACATGATCATAGTTTGCCTCTATACCTATGGGCAGAGGCGAGTGTTGTTGCAGTTTATCTGCACAACATGAGTCCCCACTAGATTTTGGGGAAGATGACTCCTGAGGAGGCCTTCACTGGTAGGAGGCCCGATGTCGAGCGCATCAGGATTTTTGGTTGCTCGACTTATTCTCATGTCCCCTCGGAGAGGAGGATAAAGCTAGACCCCACAACCCAACAGGGGATTCTAGTTGGATACTCAGATGTCTCCAAAGCCTACCAGATTTACATTCCATCACTTTAGAGAGTGGTGGTGAGCAGGGATGTTAGATTTGAGGAGGGTAGGGATTTTCAAAGATCTCTCAAGTTGAGAGTTTGTGTTGAGGATGATGCAGAGGCACATATTGATGTCTCAGAGGGAGCACAACCTCAGGTTTCTAGTACACCAGTTGCAGGGGTGATAGGGTCACCTTGCACAACTTTGGGTTCACAGTCACAGACGATTTGGGCAGAGGATGCAGAGACTTCAGGATCTCAGAGTGTTGGCATGAGGACTGAGGCAAACACTCTTGGGCAAGGAGATCTTACTTCTCCTTTGACTACTTCAGGGAAGAGGAAACCGAGATGGTTTCAGGAGACCCTGAAGGAAGCCAAGGAGAATGTAGAAGAGCCCAAGAGACATTTGAGAGAGACCAAAGCACCAGAGAGGCTTGGCGATGGTGACTAGTATCTCCGATATAGAGCCACAGACATTTGCACGGGCAGTTGACCAACAAGTTTGGAGAGAGGTCACGCTGGAGGAGTATGACTCCATTATGTGCAATGATGTTTGGGAGGTGGTTCCGAGGCCAGTGGGGAAAGTCAGATGTGACTTCCAGATGGTTGTACAAAACCAAGTATGTTGCAGATGGAAGCATAGAGAAACACAAGGCCCGATTTGTGGCGCGATGATTCTCTCAGATAGAGGGAGTCAATTATGATGAGAGATTTGCACCAGTTGTGAGATACACCTCGATCAGGAGTATTATTGCCATAGCGGCGGAGATGGATTGGAGGATACATCAGATGGATGTAAAGACCGCATTTCTCAATTGCTTTATTGAGGAGGTGTACATTGAGCAACCACATGGGTTCGAGGTGAGTGAGATAGAGTCTCACATGTGCCTTTTGAGAAAGACATTATATGGTCTGAAGCAAGCTCTCAGAGCTTGGTATTCACGCATTGATACATATTTGCTTCATATGGGCTTTGAGAAGAGTGATGTTGATCCTAACCTCTATTACATCATTAGAGGTGAGGACAGGTTCATTCTCATTTTGTATGTGGATGACTTGTTCATCACAGGTGCAAAGGACCTCATAGTTGAGTGCAAGTTGGGACTTGCAGAGTTTGAGATGAGTGACATCGGATTGATGCACTATTTTCTGGGCATGGAGGTATGGCAAGAGGGACACATATTTCTCAAGCAGGGGAAGTATGTTGCATACATCTTGAGCAGGTTTCAAATGGAGGACTGTAGGCCTATGTCTACACCTATGGTCACCAACTGGAAGAAGCTTAACGCTTCAGATTCCTAGTTGGTGGATGCTACAGTTTATAGACAGTTGATCGGTTCATTGATGTATCTGGTCAACACTCTACCAGATATTTGTTTTCATGTGAACACTCTCAACCAACATATGGTAGAGCCAAGGAGTGTTCATTGGATTGGGGCAAAACATGTGTTGAGCTACATTGCAGGGTCAGTGGATTATGTCCTAGACTATATCAGAGGTGATGGACTCAGTTTGGTTGGCTACACAGACTCAAATTGGGCAGGATGTGCTACTGACAGGAAGAGCACCTTAGGGTGTTGTTTTGGGTTAGGGTCGAGACTTGTTTCTTAGTACAACCGAAAATAGAAGTCAATTTATTTGAGCTCCACTGAGGTAGAGTATATAGCGGCCAGTCAGGCCAGTTGCGAGGCCATTTGGCTTCGTAAGATGATGGTAGGATTATTTGGTCAGGAGTTCCCTCCGACCGTCATTCACTGCGATAATCAGAGATGTATCAAACTCTCTGAGAATCCAGTCTTCCATGATCGATCGAAGCATATTGAGATCAGATACCGCTTCATCAGAGATTGGGTTAAGAGAGGGGCAGTACAATTACAATATATACCAACTAATGAGCAAATTGCATATATTCTCACCAAGGCCCTGCCAAGAGAAAAACATGTCTACTTCAAAGCCAAGATGGGCTTGGTGAGAAACACTTTCCTCGGTAAGAGGGAGTGTTGAGTTTTGTGTATCGAGGGAAGTGGTCCCCTTGTGGTTGTGGGTCCCTAACCACACGAGAAAAATATTTGACCCATTGCACCTTACACTATGTCTAATTTCACTTTGACATTTTCCTAAGTCAAAAGAGTGAAATTTGTCACTTAAGTGAAAAGTGACTATTAATTCACTTTGTGGGTGAATTGAGGGACATAAAGAGAACTAAGGAAACTAAGCCAAAGTGGGTTTTGAGCTAAGATTCCTTTTGGTTGATCTCAACCTTTGATTAGAGATGGGATGATCTCATCCATCCATTTCTAGGTTTCCTTATGAATTCTATAAGAAGGGTGCATAAGGAAAAAGTAGGTTGATTCACTCTATTGTTCACTTGGAGAGGAAGAGTAGAGCTTTGGAGATAAGGATGGAAGCATTGAGAGAGGGTTTCAAGGGCGCCTCCTTCCATGGAGGGCTCTAGGAGGCTTAGGCTTCCATTTTTTTATTTTGTTGATGCTTGCTTGGAGGAGGGCGCACACCTAGCAAGGAGGACTTGCACTTGTTGGATTGCTTTGAGGAGGGTTTTGTTGGAGAGGCAACACACAAGGTCGGATTTGTGTGGAGGGGTTTCTTCATCAGAGCTTCAAGCATTAAGGGAGCAAGCTTTTAGTGGGATTGAGCAACAAGGGGGAAAGGTGCACCATACTTGGGCACATCTACCTTCTGGAACCTGTATAGCAACTTGAGAGGGGTTGTCACTGTATCGGGTTCTTTTGTTCCATGTACTTGTTGTATCTCACATATTTTACATCACATATATAGACTTATGTTCCAAACTGGTTTTCCCCGGGGGGTCTTTATCCAGGGTCATGTTGACCAAAAATACATGTGTTCATTTTCATGTGTGCTAGAGTTTAGAACAACATTATTTCAATGGTAAAGATCTTGTGGTGTGTTACATATTTAAGGCTTGCATGCACTAACCTATTGGCTACTAAAACTTCATGCTAGAGCACCTTAAAAGTCTATGTAACCGTAACAAAACAACAACAAAGTTCCTGAACAGTTTGTTGTTATAAAACAACAACAAAGACTTGTGTGACAGCAGAAACTTAGAGCCGACTTGAGGTCAAAGACAGACCTAGTTGGCAACCTGTTAGGACCACAGAAAATCTTCAAGATATCCTTGGTGCGAGCTAGGGTTTACCTGGTTTTCCCCATTTAGGGTTTTGGAGAGCTAGAAGATTGTACTAGGATTTTTGGAAAGCTAGAGGGTTTTTGAAGTTTCTAGATGTGCAATACTTGTCTTATTGCAACTTTGATTTTCAGCCATCTAAATTTGTATGGTTTGTAATTTCTAGCTCTATGTCTTGTTGATTTGACAAAAGTTTGGGGTGAATGTGTTAAGTGATTTGACATTATAATTGAAGAATATAAGGGTAAATTTACCGTTGTCAGAAGTCTTTTTAGATCTGTTATATGCATGATAAGTTCACCCTAGAGGGCTGAAACTTATTAGAACACATTGGTATCTTATCTCTTGAATTACCTAGTGGATTGGGGTTATTAAGAGTTGAAATCTAGTCTATTATTGTTGTTTTGTTTATATTTCAGAACAGCCCTAAGGCAAAAAAAATCACAAGGTTAAGATCTGTGAAACCTCTAGGAAAGAGGTGAAATTTCTGAGTTGCATTAAAAACCATTATTATTGTTTTGCCAGGAGATTTTTAAATAAATCCTTCATATGCATAATCTATATATAGATATAATGTTCCCTGAATTTTTTCATGCATTATTTTCAAAACCCATATATCTTTGAAATACATCTTGGGTTTCTCAAGATGGCCAAACCCACATTTGATAGCTCCACACAGGAATGTATCTCTATGCCTATTTGTTTACAAGGACGATGAAATTTAAAGCATTTGTGAAGAAATCGTATGTAAGATTAACTAGTAAATGCAAAGATATTTTTAGGGATAATATTTGGACCAGATTAATTAAAAAATAAAGAAACTTACGATAAAAAAAACTAGACAGAATATGATCACTCTGCTTTACCATTCAACAATAGCCAACCTTTATTTACAAAATCTACATATAGCATTGTTGACAATCTAACCAAAAACCAAACCTTGTGAAAATGGTTACCTATGGAAGAAATATTAAGACATTGCAAAAGTCAATCACATATGAAAACAAAGTCAAGACCCTATATGGTCTCTTTTCTCCACCTCCGGGGGAACTTTTGGCCCATCGTAATTAGAAAGGAAAAAGTTACTTTGATTTTTCTGTAGAAACCTGCACATTTAACAAGAAACATTTCAAATAAGCCCCTCAACATATTGGGAGTTAGTGTGCATCGCATATAAGGTGCATAATCACAACACTCGGAGAATATTGCAAAAAAAAATTGTTTCAAATGTTTTTTGTTTATCAAACCATTGTTATATATAGCATTAGATTTTGTGAGCACTTGCAAAAATAAAGTAGATCTTTGCCCAACATGTTAAAATTTTCTCCACTAAAGGTTGAAATGTAGGAAACAAATTATACTATAAGCTACATATAAATGTCTATCCGACCCACTAAATTAAACGTTAACCAGACAACTATTATTTGTCAGAGAGCTCTCACACTGTAAGAACATATAAAAACATATATTTGATAAACAAAATTGTATGAAATGAAGATAATGTCCAACACACTATGTATTTATACCTGTGGTCATGCCTCATTAGTGATTAAATAAATAATTAGATACAATACAAGGTCCTCCTCCATAAAATGATTTTCCTTTAAAGCAGAGAAAGAGAGGGATACTTATTTCTAAATGTTTCATTCTCCCACAAAGCTTCTTTAACAAGAAAATTCTTCCATCTAGTGTATTCCTCTACTTGTTAAGGTCTCAAAGATTTCATAAGAATCAGTAAAATGCCTTCTAGACTAGACAATGCACACCAAGATTCCTCTTCCAACACAAAAAATGGAATACATCATGTGCTTGAGTGTTTTTTGGAAGATTCAAGGCATAAACAACCAAACTTATCTTCTTTCAAATTTGATACAGTCCATAGTGTTGATGTTTTGTAGCTTCAGGCACATATTCTCACATGACCCTAGGTGTTGGGCATGTGGGAATCGTCATGGGAAAAAACATTACATAAGGTAAACCCTAGCACTTATGGCTAGCCCTAGTGTGAGATAAAAGTGATGATGAAAATGAGTTGAAGTGCTAGCCTTATTTATATAAGGTAAACCCTAGCACTTTGTCCACATGTTTGAGTAAAATGTCACCAACATATGCTAGAAGTGGGGTTGACCCCTTAAAATAGCCTTTACAAATGCTAAAACATGAAAATAATACAAGATAAGGTCACACGTGCGGTAAAGTCAAACCCTCAAGAGCTTGGAGAAGGCCTCCAAGACCACATGTCATCATCAATGAGTGCAAGCAAGGAAAAAACTATCATCAAGTGCCTTGTCACATCATGTGGTGTCCAAGTGGCAACAAACCCCATCATCTCCATCAAACCCTAAAATGATGTCATCATCCAAATACCCAACGTCCAAGGTGTAAAGGATGGCGTCCAAGGTCGAGAAGGGTGTATGCCATCTTTGTGTGTCATCCAATCATCTCCCAATGCAATGTCCTCCATCCAATGCATAATAGTCTTTGGGGTGTAGAGCCCAAGGTGTGGGCTTCCTGCCCATCTTTGTGCCACCATGACCATATCTAGCAAAAACAAGCCCATATGTCTGTCATCCTAGGTCCAGAAGATGTGGGAGCCAATACTTGATTGTGTTAAGCCACCAGGTGACTCAATGCTCTGCACCACACATGCCATATCTTGCAATAAAGGCACAACGTCTTCAGTGAAAGCATGGGGCGTTCTTCATGTTGAGATTTGGGTACCTTTGAAAGTGGTCCCCTTGTGTTTGTGAGTCTCTAAACACAAAGGGGGAGACTATTACCCTCATTACTTTACTTTATGTTCTAATTTCACGTTGACTTAGAAGTTTAAGTCAAAATTGAAACATGTCACTTAAGTTATTAAAGTGACATTTAATTCACTTTGTGGGTGAGTTAAAGGACATGAGGCAAACTAAGGAAACTTGGGAAAGTGGGTTTCCTAAGTGATATTTGTGGATTAAATCTCACCCATTGATTAGACATGGCTAGATTGGATCTAGGCCATTGATCTTTTAGGGTTTGGACAAAGAGAGGCTAACAGAGGGAAAAAGGCAAGGAAGAGAATCAATTCTTCACTTGAGAGATTTGAGATGTGAGGAGGAAAAGAAAAACCACTTGGGTGCATTCCTTAAGGAGAGGAAGGCGCATGAGGTCTATGGTTTGAGGAGAGGCCATTGTTGAGGTGCAAGCTTCTTTGGAGAGTCTACAATGGAGGTTGGGCACCATCTTGAGTAGGGGTGCATTCTTGAGGAGGAGGGGCGCACAAGCTAGTGAGGAGAAGAACATCTTGTGAGAGAGGGCGCCTCTAGCTTTGGAGAGGTCCCAAATTCTTGGAGGAGACTCATTCACTTGGGGAGGCGCATTCTAGAGGAGTGGAGGGCGCAAGGGTGAAGGAGGGTGCATACACTTGTGGAGTTTTTTCTAGAGGAGGGGCACACTTTAGCATAGTGCGCACCAAGCATTGGAGGGAGGAACTCTTGTGTTTAGGATGCAACACCAAGGGCAAAGGCAAAGGAAAAGGGCAAGGTTCAAGAAAAGGCAAAGGCAAAGGCAAGCACAAGGAAAGAGAGCCAAGGGATAAGCAAGAGAAGAAGGGTGCACCAACGCAAAGGGTGCCTTCCTTGAATGGGCTAGAAGGCACATCTTCAAGGGACTCCAAAGCATCCAAGTGTGGTTGCTATTGTATCAAGTTCACTTGTTTATGTTTTCCTTGTTGCACATTTTTCTTTGAGATCTTCTATATACATCTATCTCCAAACTGGTTTCCCCGGGGGGGGTTATCCAGGGTCATGTTGACCAAAAATGCTTGTGTCCAAAATTTCATGTATGCTTAGAGTTTAGATTAGCATTTTAGAATTGTAAAGATCTAAAGGAGTGTTACTTTTTTTGAGTTATATTGCATGTGCTAACCACCAGTTCGAAAACACTTGCAAGGGCACCTCAAAGAACACTTAAACATCAAAATTATGAGCAGAAAAGTACTTGACTGTTTGCTGTCCTAAAACAGCAGCAAAGGACAGTTTTGGAGACTAAGCTTAGAGCCCAACAAGAGGTCAAAGACAGACCTGTTGGGCAGCCTCATAGTTCCTCAGTTTTCTACTTCTTCAAAGTGTTGAAGATTGAGTAGCTTTGGAAGATATCCTTATTGTATTTGACCAAGACAAACCCTAAAGAATATTATTATATTATATTTGTTAAGACGGCCCTATTGTGCCTTTGTAAAAGTCGTCCCTATTGTGCCTTGACAAGTAAAATGAAAAATAAAAGGGTAAAGTGATAGGTCAGCCCAGACCTAATTTTACGCTGGCCATACTACTATTTATAAAGGAGGCCAACACCTCATTTGTACACATACACTAGCTTTGCAGCTGAGAAGAGGAAGTGTGCAAGTCTCAAAGGGAGATGCTACTACAGCTAGGAGGTGATGTTGTGGAAGTTCTTGGTTTATCTCTTGGGTATCTCTTGGTTAAGTGGTGTGCTACTCTTCCCTAATCAATGGTTAGGGGAGGATCTTATGCTTTGTTAGTTCTCTCTTAGAGAGAGACATTGTTCTTGGTTGGTGAATCTATATTGAGGAAGTTTGTCGGGTTTTTCCCCTTAGGGGGTTTTCCCAGGGTAAATCTTGTGTATGATGTGAATGTTATTCTTTTAGTGATCCTTTATATGTAGTCATTGTGCTAATGGTTTATAAGTAGAAGAACACTAATCTAATTAACTGCTTAAGACGTAATAATCAACACAAAGTACTATGTCAGTGACATCCAAATCAAAACAAAGTATGAAATCAAGTAAAGCCAATGTTCATAAGATATACCAGTCCTTAGATCATACAAAGTAAGTTGTTACTTAAGATATAAGCAACATAAATAATTCACATCAAGTATCCCCTTCAAATTTCACATTAGCTCAGGACTTTATGTAAGTTGGCAAGTTTGAATATGGGAGGACCTTCATCAAACCCTATTAGGTGTGCCAACCAAAACAGTGAAAGAAAAGACCCAAGTAGAGGGATATGTCCCGAGGGAAGTAGGAAAGAAAAGAACCCTTCATGAGTAAGTGTGATAGTGGTACGTATTGGGGCTACTTCATGGCTTATGGTGTCATTGAATTCACTTATATGAGCACCTTTGTGGAGGGTGCACTTGCTCTCGAGTTACCACTTTCTAAGCGCTACGCTTTTCCATCCCCTTAATTTGCATTTTTATTGTCCTCTTATCACATTTGCAAGTCCCCTTTATAAGGTTTCAAGCTATAGTATCACTGCTTGGGATTGGGGTGAACGCAAAAAGGGTAGAGCTCAAGTAGGGACTAGATTTTGGGAGTCCTTTGCTAATTTCTTTTTCTTTCTTTAGCATTATTCTTTCTTTATTCTTCTTTTGCTAGTAGTTGCAATCAACCTCTGGGCCTTTAGCCCCTCTTCTCATGAGAGAATGAACAATGACACATTACCAAAGTTTAGTACACTACGACAGGCTCCATGATGGTAAGTGTTAAGTATGGCGGTAAAACAGAGCGTTACCCCTGTGAGGGCCCCCCAGTAGTACCCCTTTTCCTTGGGGGTGACAACACAAGACTAGCACACAAATGTTGGCCACCAAGGTGAAACTAGGAAACAAATATAACTTCTTGAGCTTATGATCCATTATCCAACTTCAACCAATGATCCTCATTCACATGCCTTGTATATTAAGCACAACACTTCATATGAAAGAAGGACTAACATACCTCATGGTGACTCTAGCTTACCATCTCCCATACACTTGTGTTGACTAGATGTGATGAGCTTAGCTAATCCGAAGTAGAAGAGGCAATCTAAGGGGGGTTGTTGGACTGCCATATGTGGACATGTTGATCATCATCATCATCAATGGGATCATTGTCTTCATTGTGGGCCATGAGACATGATCTCCTCTAGTTACCCCTAGGCTATGGAGTAACAAGGAAGAATTAAAAACAACAATTAGACAATGCTTCTATCCTCATGGTTATAAGGATTCCATCTCCTAGGAAGGAGACATAATTGTTAACTATTCAACTTTTGGAGCATGCATATCAAATGTCTTCCAAAATTAAGCTCAAGCTAGGCAAACACTTGTGCAAAAGGGAATTTCAAGCTAGCTCCCACTTCAACATCTACTTCATCCACCAAGACTAAGTCCAATAATGGACAATTTCTATGATTGTAATCTGGAGTTTACTCTGCGATTATAATGGTGTTGTCAACATTTGAAGCCCTCATCTTAGGCTTATCATTAAGACAAAGGAAATTATCGAGATACTATGTCTCTTCAAATTTAATTATAAACATTGGCAATGACCTTGCATGACTATTTTTTCCAACCAACTAATTACCATGTGTAATATAGTCTTAGTAGACCTCTCAAATTCTTTCCATTATTATGCAAATGGATTATACCCTTGTAGGCAAGCATAATTGTCATCATATTAATAACTAAACCATATATCTATATTTGTAATGAAGGGCATTTTGAAGGATGTATTGATACTGAGATATATGTATTGAGATATATATAGTGATATTTAGTTGTTATATGAAAAACAAATATCACTATACATATCTCAATACATATATCTCAGTATCAATACGACCTTCAATATCAAAATTCCCTTCATATAACCCACCTCCCTCTTGAAAATATTATAACAATGAGAGCTCAAGGGATTGAATATATCAAGGAGCTTGAAAATGTTCTATCATAGAAGGAACTTGAACATTAAACCTACATGAGAGTGAAGGGAGACCAAATTCTTCTCATTAAGCTTTCTAATAATTGGAAGTCAAGTTCTACTTAAAACCATACCATCATCCCTATTGAGGTAGTTTGAGTTCCTTACTATTTCTATTTCCTCCTTGGCCCTTCTTATAGACTAGTTATTTATTTTCGCCAAAACCTTTGCTTCTTCAGTTTTTATCAAATGTTTTGTTTTATGTGAATGTTCAACTAGTGTCAATCTCCTTGCTCTAATATGAATGATGTCTATAGTTTGTTCCTTGATTCTAGTATGAATGGATCTCCCTAATTCTTTGATGTAAGTTTTCACACATGTAAGCGATTTGGTAAACTCCCTTGTATGAATGTGAGTTGATCAAATCTTTCACTGAACTTAAAAGACTTCTTGGGTTGTTCGATAATGAGAATATTGTTTTGGTGTTTTCTTTTCTCTTCATAAGCTTGACTATTGTATATGTGGTGCCATGTATGTATGGTAGGAACACCTTATACTCCTCCTCCTTAATATCATGAAAGCTACATGTATTACCTTGTTTCATGTCTCAATTCTCATGAAAGATTTTTCAATATGAGATTTTGCATAACCATTTCTTTTGAATACTTTGTGTAGATGCTACTTCTCTTGTTCAAGACAATTCCTATCTAAGATACTTATTGCCCTCATTATAAGAGTATTAAGAACACCCATTTTCTGGCTAGGGTGATGACGTGAACTTGCATGTAAGTACTAGTCCATACGGTTTTCTTCCTATACACCTTATGTGCCACAGTCCCATCATTTTTTTCAATCACCATGACATTGAGGAACGACAATGATCTGTGCTCTACTAGTTCAATTATAAATTTAATGGAAACTAACTGCTTATTCAAAGGTTGAATAAACTTCTCCAACTCATCCTTCTCATGGCCCATTTTACATATGTATTGTCCACATAAATTACCCATCAATTGTGTTGTTGTTGGCAAGAGCTCGATGCTTTCTGTTCAAAGTTCTCCATAAATAGATTGGCTACAATTGGTGATAGGAGTAAGCCCATAGCAATACCACAGGTTTGTTCATAAAGATCTCTCTGAAAACTAAAAAAGGTGACTTCAAGGCATAGTCCCACCAATTTTATAGTTTTTGGGTCAGTTAAATCCTCTATCATTTTAATAGCTTCTTCTATTGGAATCATAATAAAAAGAGGGACAACAAAACTAAGGATAATATCATGCTCTTTGATACTCATATCCTTAATCTTTTCCACAAAGAATGAAGTGTATTTTATGTCATGCTCTCCAATCCTCATATCCTCATGTCACAACTAGCGCTTCTTTTCATTTCTTCCCTTTTGGTGGGAAGAAAAAGGAAAAGAAGCCCTGGTGTGATTCCACAAATAGTTCAATCACCACCTTGATGATTGCCAAGAAATTCAAGCCAACATGACTATGACCCTCCTCATTAAGGAACAACGAGATACTTCCCCTTGAGATTGTTAGCTTTCGAGGTAACTCCAGAAGTGTTTATACCATGCAAAGGGTTGCTTCATGTGATGTGGGGTGCATGGTGTATGGATAATCCCTTGGTTGTTCTGTGATGGCCATGCACATGTGGAGGTGGCTTGCTCTTGTATTGCTAAACCTTGTATGGATGTTTATGTGCCTTTATTCCTTGGTGCACTTAAAACCATTAAACAACTTCATGAACTTCTTCATGTTGGCCACATGGAGGTTGGTTGCTTGCTTGTGAGAACGCCTTACTTTCGAGGAGGAGCACTTGGCATTTCGGAGGAGGGCATTGAGCCCTAGATGGCATGGGCACACTTGGAGGCTTGTATTGAACTTATGCTAGCTTAAATCCAGGGAGTGATCATGTAGGTGGAGTGGACCTAGAAGATGCACATGACTTACGAGGTGTGTTGGAGCTTCAAAGCCCTTGGGCGAGGAACATTGGAATAGGGCGCATGAGCGGAAGAAGACATGAGGAAGGCGCACATGTGGGGAGAAAAGAGAGTGAAGGAGGCACATTAAATGACTCATGCGCTAGAAATAGGGAGAAGGGAAGACTAGATAGGTGGCGCATGGGAGGAAGCGTGGAGAAAACAAGGGAAGAGCACCACACGTGTGAGGGTGTGAGTGATAGCAAGGCACATATGAGAGTGGGAGAGACGGAATATGAGGGAATAAACATGCACAAAGGGTTTAAGAGAGATGAGTAATGCATGGGAGGAGGAATAAGAAGGATAATTGTGCATGGAAGGGCTAACAATGGATGGGAGAAGGCATGTGTGAACTTGGAGGAGTTGTGCCCTAATCAATAGGGACTAAGATGGATGAATGAAGAATAAAGGACAATTAATGCATGAAAAGTGAAATAATGATGAGTGAAGTGTAGGATAAGTGATTTAAGCTTTAATTAGCCCAATCATGCCCAAATAAACATGTGCAACCTCACCCACACATCCCCTCACTTAATTACTTGCTTTATTCCTTGGAAAGTGCACCCCTTCATTAGTTAATCCATCTAGCTACCACATGCCACAATGCAATGCTGCCATTTTTTGGAATCTGACCCTGCCATTTATCACCTTTGGAGACGACCTCCCCTGCTATAAATAGAAACTACTAAAAATAGGGGTCCGACCCTAAAAAATAGGAAACTGGCAAATATGTCTAGGATGACTAAGAGACCATCGCCAAATGTCAAATGTCTAAAAATAGACACTGCTAAAAATAGAATCCCGCCTCATGTCAATGATATCATACTCATCGAATTTGATTTTCTTTGAGGATTCCAAATATGTAAATAGAATTGACATGCAAGCCTTGGTGCTCCACCTGCTAAAAATAGAAATGCTAACATGTCATCCCAGAAAAGGCCCAATAGACTCAGAATGTCTCAAGGATCAATATTGTATGGTCAAAATCTTGATTGGAGGCCTGAAGCTCAACCTGCTAAAAATAGAAAGTACTTGCATGATCCCCGGAGAAAGTGTCATCGAGCTCAAAATCATGAAAGGACCAATACTGTAAACTCAAAAATGTTATAAGAGTCTATGGTCACTATCTCCTAAAAAGTAGGGCACCTACTAAAAATAGCAACCCATCTCAAATCCATGTGAAATTGTGCTAGCTCTATATTTGAAACAAAAACAACCACAAAACTAGTTATGTACCTGTCTCTAATGGGAACCAACCTCTAGTACACAAATGCTCAACCTAGGTAAATCTTTCACTGCCAGCCAAAATAGATTATGCTTGCTCTTAACCTTCGGGATTCTCATGGGAGAAAATCCAGGGGTTAACAATGGCGACCCAAGGGTATGGGATCCCCCTGTGGGATGTCAATAATTATGTGTCTGAAAACTACAACTGATGCTTTGTGAGAAATATGAAGGTCATACTAATAGACCCATGTACCCGTGTGGAAGAAAAAGGCCTTGTAATCTTACCTGTGATACCAAAGACTATCCAATGGGAAATGGAGTCAAAGCAATATAAACCTCCCACTGAAAACGGAAACACAAGGGGTCTCATCCAAATCCATTACCTTCTACCCCCTACCATGTACACTCCTTCGTGTGGTAAATGCATTGAAGTCGACAAAGGTGAGAGAGTCACTTAGTCGATGTCAATAAGGTAAACACATGCCAAGTGCAAAGGGATCCCACCAATAATGGTAATGGGTCCTAGGGTACGAGCACAACCTATCGTTGTGAAAGATGTTATGAAGTCAAACAATGACGAGGATCATTCAATCAAGGCCCAATAATGCTCAACCTTGTCAAATGTGAGATAACCGCCAATGAGGCTAACGGGCATCAAGGTGCTCTACTTCTGGATCATTCGCAAATTATGTGTCGGAGTCAATGCAAGATGATCTCTATTGTTGGATATAAGATGCATGGTACCATGTCTCTATTGTTGGATGAGGGGGACGACTGACTCAAAGCAGAAGACTCAATGATAACCAATGAAGAGACAAGACATAAAATGACTCCAGACTCTCCTATGTCTCTTCAAATCTACCCATCCTAGAGGCTTAATGCTTTGGAACATGAACAAACAGAACCCCCATCCAAGCTCTCTAATTATAAGACACAAAAGGCTCAACATATGTAAGATAAGACACTCTGAATTTGACCAAGAATAGAAAAAGTGGAAAGCCACTACACTATGAAAGGAAAACCTACAACATCACAAGACAAGACCGCATGCTGATATAAGACAGAAAAAATCAACAACGCCTAGCTAAGGCTGAAAAATAAAATAACTAAATGGAAATACTCTACAAAGAAAATGTTAAATTGTTGTTCTAAAACATAAAAAACAGCAAGAAGGAAAAATTGAAATGACATGTGGAAAGGAAAAATTCTACGACTAATACCCCCTAAAAACCCAAAAATGTTGGGACTAGGTCCCCTACTGGAAGAAGTACTTCAACCACTACCCATTAATTGGCAGCCACACATGATCACCATCCAAATCAACCAACTGAAAGGTGTTAGGTCCCACCGTAGCATCAATGCGGTATGGGCCCAACTGAAGGCTATCAAACTTGTCGTGGTCACCTGATTTTTCATTCTTCTTGTCCCACAACAAGACTATGTCTCCAACCTGTAAAGGTTTTCCCTTTGCTCTACGATTAAATACCCTCTTGATATATACCTGATAATCTGTAAAGTGTGTATATGCCACAAGCCTATCTTCCTCTAGTTGCACCAACTCATCAATGCGATTTGGCAAAGCTTTCTTGTCGGTGCTAAACTATCACAATATCTTGTATACTGGCAATCTCAAATTGACTGGCAAGATAACATTAAAACCATAAACCAACTCAAAAGGGCTCTTACCAATAGCTCTCTTCTTTATAATTCGGTTCTCCCACAATGCATATTTGTGACAACTATCCCAAGCTCTCTTGTTATCCCCGACTGTCTTCCTCATTATTTTGATAAGGTTTCTAGTCCTTGACTCAGCTAAACAGTTCCCCTATGCATAATAGTTAGCCGAATGGGCCAGAGTGATGCCATACTGGGAACAAAAGGAAAGCAACTCAATGGATCTGAAAACACTAGCATTGTCAGTCGTAAGCTTCTATGGAACTCCAAACCTAGTGAGGATATTATCCTCCAATAATTTGACACTAGAAGAAGTCTTCAATGGAATCGCTTCCACCCATTGAGTGAAATAGTCTATAGCTACCAAAAATCCATGTGTTCTTAGCACTAGAACTCTCCAATGAAATCAAGAACCCATTGATGGAAAGGGGCCTATACTATAACCAAATCTAAAGGCAAAGTAGGGAGCTTCTGCTTTCCTTCAAATCATTGGCATGCCTCACATGCTCAGACATAAGTATGCACATCTCTAAATAATGTTGACCAATAATAACACGCGCGCATGATCTTCTGTGTAGTGGTCCGAGTAGAGAAATGGCCACCAAACACTCATGAATGAAGATCTGGCAAGATCTCATTTGACTCATCACGATCCACACAACGCAGAATGACTCCCTCAGGGTTCCTTCATCCTAAAGTGCTCGACCAAAAACAATACTTGGAAACACGAAGCTGCAAAGATCGCCTCTGAGTCTTGGTGTAGTTAGGAGGACCTAATAAATTCTTCAAAAAAATAATGACATCATGGTACCAATCAAAATTCTTGAAAGGATCAGACAAAATATTTACCTGTGGATCTTGTACAGCCTCCAAATTCTTTTCAACCATCAGTTTAGCTAATCCTTGGCATCTAAACAACTTGGTAGGCCTCACCTCAAGGACATATTCTTGGATGTTTGCGATCCACGTTCCCCTGGTTCCATTACATTCCTTTTGCAACAAAATTTCCTTAACCATGGGATGGGGAACATAAACAATTATCCGAGCATTCCAAAAATATGGTAGGAAGTGGGCCAACCCATTCACAAGCGCTTAAGCTTGATTTTCCATCAATTTGTAGTTCAATTCTGATCCTTGAAAATCCTTGCTCATGAAAGCTATCGGTTGCTCCATTCCTTCATCGTTCTTCTGCAAAAGCACAACAACCATAGTAGAGTCAGATGCGAAAGAAAAAAAATGAAACTCTTTTTGATAATTAGGACTAACAAGAACAAGTGAGTGACACAAAGCTTGTTTAATATAATCAAAAGCCCTCTTGGCTTCATCACTCCATTTGAGATCATGTCCCTTTTTCAACATGTCTGAAATAGGTTTGACTATCTTCACGAAGTTGGGAATGAACCGCCTCACAAAGTTGATCATACCGAAGAATGATTGAATGGTTTTCTTACTAGCTAGAAGAGGGAGCTCCTGAATTCCTTTAACCCTTTAAGGATCTATTCTCACACCATCTTTTGACTCTGTATGCCCAAGCAACTTCCCTTCAAAGACCCCAAGAATTGACTTCTTTGGGTTCAGTGAAATGCCAAGGGATCTAGACCTATCGAAAAGATTTTGCAAATGAGTAATATGATCATCTCTATTCTTGGAAAAAACAGTTACGCTGGTGTACTAACCCTAGTTGCCCACTGAGTCAACCTTGGTCTAACCCAGTCTTGATCTCGCAATCTAAGGTAGGTGTGTCGACCATGTTACCCTAAGCCAAGGCATGGGGACAACTTAGGCTCAATTAAAGGTAGGTGTAAGCAACCTTATGCAATGCAAAGCTAAATCCTTCTTTGTCATGCTTTTCCTAGAAGACGGAGCCTTAGATGACCTTATCTTCATAGAAGAAGGAACCTTACTAGATGACCAAAGTAGTTTTTATCAAGGGACTAGGTAGGTACTTTCTTAATGGAAGAACTTTCCTTAGGAGAATTCTCCTATTATATATGTCTTTTCTATAGACCTACTATAGAATATCTACCATCTTTCTTTCTTTGACGGATTTACTATATGCCTAATTGCTTGTTGCTTGTTGTTGCCCGACCTGTTGATAGACCTACTGCCTTGCCTGTCTACCTTCTACCTTGCCCCGGCTGAACTTAAAAAGGTAATCAGAGAAAGCAAAGTCCATAGCATGCTGAAAAGTAGCTCCCGCATTCAATAACCCAAATGGCATGCAAATGTAAGTGTAAGTTCCCCAAGGGATTATAAAGGTCGTCTTATACCTATCTCTCCTCACTATTGTTACCTGATTGTAGCTTGAGAAGCCATCCAACATGAACATCATACCTGATCCAATAACCTCTTACAAAACATGTTCCACACTGGGTAGTGGGTAGTTGTCTTTGAGAGACGCACAATTAAGGTTACGAAAATCAATGCATATGCAAATCTCACCTAACTTCTTTCTCATTGGCACACAATTGGCCACCCAATCAGAGTACCTGATTGGTTCAATTATTTTGGCCTCCTACAACTTTTGCAACTCTTTCCAAATGGTGGGCCCTACCTTGGGGTTCATGAATCTGAGTCATTATATGAAAGGTTTGGCACCCTCCAAAACTGGTATTGCATGGTTTATTATTTTAGTATCATAAGCCTTTAACTCGTCGTAGGACCATGGAAAAACGTCTCAATATTCCCTTACCAAATCCACAATGTTGGCTCGCTCTTGAGGAGTGCAAGCCTTCTCGACTTTGATGAGCCTCAGTGTGTCCTTGGTGTTGATGTAAATCTCTTCTACTTGTTGGTTTGCGCAGGCATTCTCAGAATTGCAGAGCAGCACTTGTGCACACTGCAGTTGCCCAATTTGTGCGCAAGTTTGGAGGAGAATTGTCGTTGCAGCTGTTGCAGCTAGCAGATTGTGTTTTGGCGTGGACTATCTCTTGGTTATGGTTTGGACTATCTGATTAGCTCTTGTTTGGTGCGCTATCCTTGGGGAAAGGTGTGCTACCCTTTGTTTGGCTATTTAGCCTAGGGTTTGCTTCCGGAGTGATTCTTTGTCAAGGTTAAGGTGCTCGAAGGGTGGCTTCGGCCTATGGTTGGGTGACAATAGTGATATTGTCGATGTTAAAACGAGCAAATCCATTATATTCTAACAGGTTATGGGCCCATGCCTCCTTCATTCAGTCTAACCATCGGAAGGGAGCATAGCCATAAGGATATGAAGCTCGTTGAAGAATTGTCGCTAGGGTTTCTAGCAGGAGCAATCACCAAAGCACTGTCGCTAGGGTTACTAGCAAGTGCAGTTGCAGAAACCCTAACCCTCTCATTGAGGCACCTTAAGTGAAGAGATTGACCTAATTTCTGGATAGACCAGTGTGCCCTAGCCTAGCACATCTCCTAGTACTCTCAGCAAGCCAAGACGTCAAGTTTGAGTTTTTGGTCAAATCTAGGGCTGACCAAGTCAAAGCAGCCATGACTTACTCTATAAAGTCAGAAAACAAGTTAGATGGAGCTTCTAACTTCAGAGCGTGGAAGACAAGGATTGACCTCATCCTTGCCAAGAATAAAGTGTTGGATATCGTGAAGGAAAGATCGCGGAACCAGAGTTTGAAGAAGGAAAAGAAAAGGAACCACATAACGTTGCAGTTATGGAGAAGTTCAAAGACGGTGATATCAATGCCATGAGTATCATAGTGGACTCTATAAAAGACCACTTGATACCCTACATCTCCCATCTTGACTCATCAAAGAAGATGTACGATGCCCTAACAAACCTCTTCTCAGTCAGAAACATTGGACAAGTAATGAGTTTAAAGAATGAGCTCCGTGACATGAAGATGAATGATGATGACAGCATACCATCATACTTTGTGAGGATCTCTCAGTTAAGAGATCAACTACAAGCTATTGAAGAGATCATCTCAGAGAAGGAACTGGTAAATATAGTACTCAACGGTCTTCCCAAGACATGAGATGCATTTGCCGCAAGCATGAACACAAGGAAGGAGTATCCTACATTTGAAGAACTTTGCACTTGTTGTGCTCAAGAAGAATCAAGGATTAGTGCAAAAGAGAAACCCCAAAAGAAGTACGATGACCAAGCCTTTACAACAAGATTCAAGAATTTCAGGAACAAAAGGAAGTTTGGTTTAAGGAAGAAGCCAAATCAAGAGAAAGACATGTCAGAAATACAATGCTTCAACTGTCGAAAGTATGGTCACTACAAGAATCATTGTCCCAAGCTAAAGAAAAGGAAAGGGACACACGAAGCATCAGTTGCCGAAGAAAAGGAACCTACAAAGAAGACCAAGCAGGATAAAACTGACTTCTTCTTCTAAGACAAGGTAACAATACTCTTCATAGTTCTTGTACATACCATGTTTTCTGTACATATCTTGCATATCTACTTCTTAGAAGATAATGTGTTCAAGGAAAAACTATACCTATGGAAGAAACAAAAAGGATTGCTATCATTATCTACAAGTCGGACAATACAAATGAAAGGATGAAGTACATCAAATAATTCATAAGTAACAACTGCAAGACAAACCGAAATCAGAATCAATCTTGAAGTAAAAGACAGGAAGATGTCAACAATCGAGAAGAAAGTGGAGAAAGACTTATGACACCTTGCAGAAGGCAATAAGGATGTAGACAAAAGCGTGGATTATGGAGGGAGCCAATTATATATTTCCAAAAGAAAAACATGCACTCATACATGAAGCAAGGATTAGGAGGGAGCTAATCCTATGATCCATTGAAGATGATGAAGTATATATCCATGGTAGCAACCATGAAAGGCAGTACATGTTCAGTTCCACCTTAAAGAAGTCTTCTTCGAAGAGCAGCCTTAAAGTATCCCTGGTTGTCCATCCACATCCGTGATCCTATGATGAAAGAAAGAAGTGGAATCTCTAGGGCATGGAATCTATAAAAAACTCCATGGACCCAAGAACTAAAGAGAAACATGAGGAAGAACATGCAGATTCCAAGAAAGAAAGAAAAGCCAGAACAACTAGTCATTGTATCAAGAATCACAAGATTACCAACCTGATATGAACTCACTAAAAGAAATCAAGCAGAGGAACTGAAAGTTGTGATGAAGAACAGTGTATGAAAGACTTATGAATGAAAGCATTGCAAGATCTAGAACTAGAGGTTCTCCCATATGGACGGAGAAGACTATGATGATTACTCGTTCCAGTAAACCAGACATACACGTACATGAGTCATTATATCATCCGCAATATCCATCGGTTGGAGTTCTACATCAAATGAATTCAAAGACTGTTCTCCAGAGCAATTGAACAAAGAGCGTATGAAGAGCAACCTCAAGGCTTTGAGGCATACCAGAAAGAGACCCTTGTATGCAGATAGAAGAAGATAACTTGGTGGAGAACCTCCAATGCACAGCAGAAGCGTGGTGAAGACTTTCTATAACAGAGATATTGTATCAGAATGATCACTCAGAAGATCAGGATGATGGATTGCCAATCCATGACAAAGATCTCATGATGACAGAAGAAGTGTCACATGGATATATTCCAGTTTTACCCTTGCCATGATGGTGTGAGCTAGCAGGAACCAAAGAGGAATCCAACAATGATATACTTTATTGATCAGAGCTATATGAAGCCCTCAGAGAAAACCAGTGTTCCAGACTGAAGTAAATTTGAGATCAAGCATTACATTCTCTATGATGAAGTCCATAAAGGAGAAAGTTGTTCTCCAATATATATCTCCACAGATGAGCAGATAAGTAGACATGTTGGCAAAGCTTATGTCCAAGATGAAAGAGTTTGTGTACTCAAGCTGGAGCTTGTGGAGACGACTACCTTATTGAAAAAGGAAGAGATGACTCCCAGGTTGGGAGGGAGCACTGCTGTGTTATTGATTGATGAATAGTCATTTTTCAATTCAAAAAATGGTCCAGGATGAGCAGTTCCTTTCCAGATTCAGAAAGTGGTTTGAGATTTCTAACGGACAGGCATTTTTCCAGTTCGGAAAATGGTCCAGATCGAATGGTCATTTTCGTAATGAAAATGGTTCGATGGATTGTTGATGTACCATAGACAGCGATTTCCCATTGTGGTTAACATGGGGAATGGTCTAGGGAAGTCTCTCTTCTTGAGGGTTACTCAAGAAGACTGGCCTGCCTCACTGGACAACGATTTCCCATTGTGATTAACATGGGGAATGGTTCGTTTTGGAGGTTGGTGCAGGACAGTCAATTCCTTAGGAAATGGTCCGGATAGTCATTCCTTAGGGCAGATTCATTCTCTCCAAGTTGCACTTTGTTTAGTGCCAGAGGAATGGCCCAGGGTGGGGAATGGTCCAGGTTCAGCAATCAAGGGAAGACATTCCTTAGGGCAGACTCATTCTCTCCAGGTTACACCTTGTCTAGTGTCGGAGGAATGGCCCAAGGTGGGGAATGGTCCTATTTCAAAAATCAGGACGGTTATTCTTCCTTGATTGAGAAGAATAGTCCAGATAGCTCATCATTGATGTTTTACCGTTTGAGGGTAGATGCTCTTCCAAGATCTCACATATGTGAGTGGAAGAATGGCCCAGATGATTCAGTTTATATCATAACATTGTTTCTGTGCAGGTTGATATCAAATGATTGTTATGAAGACTATATGTCTCTAGACATTAGATGTATAATACTGTGGTGGATATGTTCCATTGTTTGTGACTATACGTCACTGATCAAATATTTGTGTGCTACTTGGTGTGGTAGTGTACCACTGGATTGTAGTTGTGTACTACTATGGATAGACACAGTTGTGTTCTATTGAATGATATTGTTCTGATTGCCTTGAAGACTATCAGCAGTGTTGAAAATGATTATCAACTAGATG
>ML781324.1:634226-651261 GCA_009831015.1 Picea engelmannii | reverse complement strand
TGCCTGTTGTAAGTGACATATTTGTCACCTACGTGTTCACGGCCCTCTGGGTCTTCTGCTGCACTCATTGTCTTTAGTCACAGGCTGGCAGGACTAAAGCTCTGATACCACTGTAATGTTCCTAACTTGGCTAGTCTAGGAAATATTGTTAATGTGTATGTAGGATCTATTGTTTACAGCATATAAATGATCATACAAATAATAAATGCGATAAAGGACTGCAAAGTTTGTATTATGATATCTCTGTAGATTACAATAGGCCGAAAGCGGCTGAATAAAATAACAACACTCGGCTAGATCAGAAGACAAAAGGATCTTAGCCGGAATACAAATAAGCAACTAAAAGATAATACCCGGAATATGTGAGTGATGCGGAATCAATGGGTGCGCTGGGAATATGGCAGCTCTGATGATAACTGCTGGAAGTCTGGAAAGTTCTCCCTGGGAGCTATACTTCTCGGAATGGCCTGGAAACTATCCCAAATGATAGCCCTGCTCTAGTCCTCAGTACTGGTATCTGTCGGACCCCTCTGCTGATGAGTCTGGACCCCGGATGGATACCCCTGGGGGAATGCGCCCCTCTTCTTCTGGAAAAATGCGTCCTAGTGATTCCACTGTCGAAATCGAACGAGATATGTCTCAAAATGACCACCTTGGTCTACTGCGAAATGGGTTGGAAGGGTTTCCCTGAATCTGGTCTAATGCTCGCTCTGGAACACCAAATGTGCCTGCCAAAAGTGTCGCACATCCAAGTCTGGAAAATGATTCCCAGTTGATTCCTCCGTCGGAATTTGATGAGGAACTAGGCAAAAGTTGTGCCTTGTCGTACAGTACAGTTGTTTCTGGGGCCGACTTCTTATTCTGCCTATTACAATTATGTTTTAACCAATCCGCAAAAGGGGATTTGGTATTTTACAATAGCCGACATGATCAATTCGCAATAGGGGATTGATCTAATGAATAATACAACAATAATAATTAGAATACACTTTGCAGTTACATTATTTCAACAGAAATGAGGTACAATCCCTTCTTGGGTCAATGGACCCGAAAACCTAGAAGATGAGGAAACAAAAGGGAATAAATGTGGTAAGTGGTAAGCATAGAGGGGAATGGTATGATGACCCTTCAAGGAACTACCTAGTAGCAACCCTTATCATGTGGGTGACCAACTTGCTAGGACACAATGACAACCACCAAGGTGAAATTAGGAAAAAAGTATAATTTTGAAGCAAATGTTTCATAATCAAGAAAGGTTTCTTTGCAACATGTTCAAATGCTTCAAATATTAAAGTGACACTTACCATGACACCAGACTTTTTACCTCATGAAGCAAGGCTCGTTGTCTTCTGGGACCAAGCTGACGTAATGGATGTTGCTCTGTTGTTGGTGATTAGTGATGAGCAAGAATAGGAGGGACCCTGCGGGCTCTGCTGCTCAATCGGACTCTCGACACTCCATGTTTGCTACCTATGGGCCTCGAGACATGATCTCCTTAGCTACCCCTAGCCTGCGGGGGTAACAAGCCATATTACATGGATCTTCAACATGATGTGGCATCTTCTGCTCCCTATATAATCTCACCCTCTCTACGGGGGAGATTAGAATGTTTGCATACGACCAGTCCATCTAAAGATTGCCCCCTACATCAACATCCCACTTCCTAGAGAGACGCATGCACCACTGCACAGGACAATCAATGACAACCACATCCATAGTTAGAATTTTCCTTGGACATGCATGCAAACACACCTGAAGATCCTTGATGACCCCGCAGAACGACACCTCCTTCACACCCACTACTTGTATGTCCATGTATGGTTTGGTTATCTGTAATATGAGCTCATTCATAATCTCAAGAGTCATAATGTTAGTCGATGCTCCGAAATCCAACATACAGTTTCTCAATATGAAACCAATTACTAGCAATGAAATATAGAAAGGACTGGGAGAACTAATATCCTTACTGATACCCAGGAAAACTTGAGGAATGTCTTCTAAGTGGTTTATTGCATCCTTGGTTTCAATAAATCTACTAATTGCTTCTTTATGAGTAGGCATGTGAATTAACTCTTTATGGAGTACGAGAATCTTAATTTTCACAAGCTCACTTTCTAAAGAAAAGCTAGAAGACTCAGGTCAAACCGGAAGAGGTAACAATGGAGGGTCACTCTTACTGACCTGGGTTGTTGAAGTCTCACCTTTGGCCAATGGTGGAATTAGGGCTTTACCCCTACATCCATACTGCTTGGTGATCTCAACCACCATAACTGCACCCACTGCTTTAGACCTTTCGATATCCTTTGAGGTAACATGTTGTGTGTGCACTAGCTACATGTCCACCTGCAAGGATTTCAAAGAATTAGAATCCACACAAAAATAACTGTGAGCCCTTACCTTGCTAGCGTCAGACACTTGAAAGGTGTGAGGTTCATCCATGTCATCAAACTCTGCAACAACATTGAGAGTGTTCTCCTGCCTGTCAGATTGGTCATTTCCTTGCTCAAACAGATACACAGTTTCAGTGAAAACAACACATGATGCTTCACTATGATGAAGTTCACTTGCTCGGAAATACATGTTGGTTGACGCATGATCAAGATAATTGGTACCAAATGCTTGTGTTGGGGCCTTCTGATCTTCAAACTTCTTGGCATACTGAAATGGATTCTTGTGTCTGAACAACTCCTACCAACCAGACAAGTGTTGAACAAGATCACCAGAGATGAAATTTATAGGTTATTTATCCAGATCACTTGGGTTAACCCTCCTATTGGGTTACACCCAAAGATGGCCTTTTATGATGAGCATTTCTTGGAGCTTAGGGATGGACTCATTGCCCAACCACATTATACATTATGTCACTAGGTACATGCTCTTCGCATTCCTCTAGGCCAGTTCAAAGTGGGCTCTCATAGACTTCGGGTAGAGACAGACCACTAGATCGATTGGCCAGACACACTCTATCAACTATGCCAACTTCAGGAGGTCGAGACTGAGGAGCACTTCATCTTTCATTGCCCCATTTATTATGAGATCAGGGAGCGATTTCATTGCTTACTCAGGGGGACTTAGACCCTCACGAGATTCTTCAGGTATACATATCAATGACGCTTAGACTTATACATACAAGAGGCATTCAGGCTCCGAGCCCATACTCTTCAGCCTTCTACGAGACCAGACCCTATTCAACGGATCACCTCCTTCACGGTGCTACCCTCTGGAAGGGGCACTAAGAGACAGACTAACACCAATGCAGCCTTGAAATCCAGATCAATGTGGATCCATGAGAACGTCCCTTGTCCCATGAGATATCAGCGACATGACCAAACCAGATCCCTTCCCAGGAGACGGAGGAGATCTCCCAGACCTCATCGATGCACTAACTCAACCAGTTAGCAATGCAGCGAACGATCCAGGCAACCTACTAGCTCCCCCTCAAGACACCCTACTATACTCAACTTCCTTTAGTCGGCCTTGGATGGTAGGAGAAATGGGTCCACTCTAGGACAGACCCATTTCCTTTCTTCTTCTTCTTTTGGCTCATCTTGTACTTGAATCATCACCTACACTACATTTCATCATTAGAGCAGGTATCTAAGCTCGGGGTTGAGGGTTCTTCATACCTCGATGTTGATCTCACTATCTACTTTACTTTCTGCATTTTTCTTTTTATAGGAGACCTTTTGGCACTCCCGCATTGTATTGACATCATTGTACTCAGTAGTCCCTTTGACCTACTTTTGTGGTCATTAGTCGGACACTAATAAAATTATCTTATCTTATCTTACCTATGTGTAAAAAAAATACGATCTTTACTACCTTGTTACTCAAATCATTCCATAATCAAAAAGATGCATCTTTGGTGGTCACTTCCTCCCACTTAGGTTCCAAAAGTGGTGGTGTAGGTAGGAATGAGGTCCTCCTATCCTGTGGATCGACCAAGTGTGACAGAGGTACCTGCGCCTTATGAGCCGACATAAGGTGCTTCTCGATCTTTATTTCCCTGTTGAAAGAAACATCCAAAGTATGGGGTTCCTTTTGCCTGAGAAGCACACCAAAAATTCCGTCAAATTTTTCCAGATAAGAAATCAAAGCAAAAGAAGTATTAGGTCTTATAGTAATAGGAATTCTATGATAAGCTTTAGCAAAACGAGTATTAAATTTAGTGACAGATTCATTCTCTTTCTTGTTAATATTAGAAAATTTTTTGAGTAAAACAACATGATCCTAATTATCCCCCCATCTTTGGGTGAATTTGTCTTGAAAAACGCCCCATCCATCATTGGATCCAACTGGAAGTGACTTGTACCACGCTCGCCCATCACCATCCAAGGTCTACAAAAAAATCTTCTTCACAACATCCTTATGCTCCACAATTAAGTCATCCACCACCTTTAGGAAAGCGTCTATATGATCATCAGCCGACACAACATCATTTCCTGTAAACCTAGGAAGCTTTTTACCATATTTCTCTGCAGGCATAGCATTGGGTCGCCCCTGAATTTTAGTTATGTCCAAAGGACCAAAGACAATCAATGTAAATTTAACTCTTTGACCTACCATTTGAGTACTAGAACTTGAGACAGTTGAAGCAGATGATGAGGGGCTCGAAGATGATACATGAGATGCCAAAGTCAGAGCTACTAGTAGTAACAAATGGAAGAGTTACCCGAATCGACGATAAAGGAACAATACCAACCATCAAAGTTGGACTAGTGTTGGGTGCAATGAAAGAACTATTCTGAAATAGCTGCCCTGGCTCGTTGAGGGATGGGAATAGTCCTTGAGAGAGATCGAACTTGGATGATTTGTGTAAGTTCCACGGTGGAGTTGTCCATGTATCCTGTGGAGTCGTTGTTGAAGAATATGTAGCTGCGAAAGATATTCTCCTATTCTATTTAATCATGCAAAAACCCTAAAAGAATATTATTATATTGTATTGGTAAAGTCGGCCCAATTGTGGCCTTTATTGTAAAATAAAGTTAAACTATCAAGTCGACCCCTATTGTGGCTAATGTAAAATATAATTAAGAGATGGTTGTCAAGTCGGTGCCCTAGCAGTTAAAAGGGAAAGTCACTTGTGTATAAATAGAGAGGCTAGATGCCTCATTTATACACTCATCTCACTCAAGCATAAGAGAGAGAAAGGTGCGCAAGTTTTGGAGAGGGGTGACACAGCAAAAGGACTATCTGTTTTTTGTCTCGGTATTGCTCTCGGTTGAAGAATCTATTTAGAAGAAATTACCAGGTCTTCTTCCCCTAGAGGGTTTCCCAGGATAATCCTTGTGTCTATCTTGTTTCTATGATTGTCTCTCTTTCAATGATCTTATATATAATAACGAAAGAAGAATTGTAACTATTAGTTGCATAAGTAAAATATCAACATGGTATCAGAGTAGGCCTGAAAGAGACCAACTCACAGTTTATAAAGAATTGGCTAGCCTCAGCACACCCTCTCCAAGATTCAGTTTTCAGTTTTGCAGTTGCTGCAGAATTAGGGTTTCTACATAAACCCTAAGAGTGACGTTTTACCCTTTGTTGGAAGATGTTGGTGAATCTAAGATCACCTAGGAACTAGCCTAAGCAAGGCGCATCACTTCCCTAGACCAGAATTCGAAAATTCAAAATTTGAAAAATTAGGGTTTCCTCATAAACCCTAGATCTGGACATCTAGTTGCAGCTGCTGCAGTTCTTGTGACAAAATTCATCTTGGTTCATCAAAACTCTCTGGTAAGGTCTAGATCCATATCTTGAAAATTTATTGTCGTTTACTTGTTCCGGGCAGGATGACTACCAGTTTCAGGCTTGATGGAAAGCTTGAAGGATCAAATGACCTCCAAGCATGGAAATACATTCTAGAAGAGAATGATCTCGTAAGATCTAAAGATCCAAAGGGAGAAAGTGATAACGAACCAAATCTTTTAATTTCATCCCTTTCAGGAACTGTCACTCATGGAAGTGACACTTGGCTCATTGATAGTGGTTCTTCTAAGCACATGATAGGATACCAGTACTCTTTGTCAAATTTGATCAAGAAGTACTCACCTCATAAAGTAAAATTTGGAGATGATTATTAGTATCCTATCAAAGGTGTAGGAGAAGCTTCCTTCAAGTTGGATTCCGGGAAATTGATGAAGATAAAAGATGTTTTACTCGTACCTAGGTTAAGGAAGAATCTCCTCTCTATTTCAGCTCTAGAAGAGAAGGGTTTTAGAATTTCATTTGTCGATGGAGTTCTAATGTGGCCAAAAGGAAAATCCTTCAATGATTCAATTGTGATTGGTGTCCAAGAGGGAGCCTTTTACAAATTGAAAGGACACTCAGAAACAACCCTGGTTCACAATACCGTAAGCCCATGTGAGTTATGGCATAGAAGACTTGCTCATCTACACTATAAGGTATTATCGATCATGAGTAAGATGGTGACAGGACTACCTAAGATCCAGGTGGACCATGAAGGCATATGCAAGGGATGTGCAGAAGGAAAGAGCGTGAAGAGCCCATTTCCAAGCAGTGAAAGCAAGGCCAAAGGCATATTGGACATTATACACTCAGACGTATGTGGACCTATGTCCACCTCTTCATCCAATGGGTATGTATACTATGTCTCTTTCATTGATGACTTTTCACTCAAAGCTTGGATTTATTTCTTGAAGACAAAAGGTGAAGTGTTTAGCAAATTTAAGGATTTCAAGACCCTCATATAAAATCTCTCTGAAAAGAAGGTTAAGGTCTTGAGATCAGACAATGGTGGAGAATTCACATCAAATGAATTCAAGGCATTATGTGGGGAAGTTGGGACTAAGAGGGAGCTCTCTACTCCATACAACCCTCAGCAAAACGGTGTGGCAGAAAGAAAGAACTGAACCATAAGACCAGACATATGTTTTGCGGTAAACACCTTGAGTCAGTATATGGTTGAGTCGAGACATGTTCACCTGATTGCGGAAAAACACGTATTGAGGTACCTAAAGGATACAATTGATTATGGTCTCAGATATAGCTCAGATCAAAAGATAAGCCTACATGATTATGTTGATTCAGATTGGGCCGGTAGTGTAGCAAATCGAAAAAGTACATCCGAGTGTTGCTTCAGCCTAGGATCATCTGTGATTGCATGGTTCAGCAAGAAGCAAACCAATTTGGCACTCAATACGGTCGAAGCAGAATATATTGCAACATGCTCAGCCAACAAAGAAGCAGTGTGGCTCAGAAAGTTGCTTGCAGTGCTATTTGATCTCGAATTAGAGACAACTTGCATTTTATGTGACAACCAAAGTTTTATGAAGTTGTCAGAGAACTATGTGTTTCATGAAAAGTCAAAACACATTGAGATCAAATACCAATATGTCCGGGACATGGTACAAAAGGGAGCAGTAAGACTCCAGTATATTGCCATCGACGAACAAGGAGAAAATGTGTTGACCAAGCCCCTATACATAGTTAAGTTCTAGTATTTCAGAGACAAGCTTGGAGTGATCCAAAAAAACTTCTTCAGTAGTGAGAAGCGATTGTTTTCTCCAGTAGTGAGATGTGATCCCCAGTACAGGGTGAATAGAGGGAAGTTATGAGATCCCCAATAGATGAAGCTACTCCAACGCAGGTTGGTAACCCCAACTCACGCTAGTACACTACCCCAGCGTAGGTTGGTAACCCCAGCGTAGGTTGGTAACCCCAACGCATGCTGGTATGCTACCCCAACGTAGGTCGGTAACCCCAACGCAGGCTGGTACGCTACCCCAGCACAGGTTGGTAACCCCAACGCAGGTTGGTACGATACCCCAGCGCAGATTGGTACGATACCCCAGCGCAGTTCAGTATGCTACCCTAACACAAGTTGGTACTCCAATGCAAGTTGGTATGTTACTCCAGTACAAAACGTTGAACTTATTATGATATATAGATTCGTGAAATTCAACAAGACAATGGTCGAAGTGTACAGACATGCAGAAGTAGATTGTTCCTGAAGAATACCTTCCTAGCTAAGAGGGAGTGTTGAAGATTATGTAGCTGCGGAAGATATTCTCCTATTGTATTTGATCATGCAAAAACCCTAAAAGAATATTATTATATAGTATTTGGTAAAGTCGGCCCCATTGTGGCCTTTATTGTAAAATAAAGTTAAATTGTCAAGTCGGCCCCTATTGTGGCTAATGTAAAATATAATTAAGGGGCAGTTGTCAAGTCGACCCTAGCAGTAAAAAGGGAAAGTCACTTGTGTATAAATAGAGAGGTTAGATGCCTCATTTATACACTCATCTCGCTCAAGCATAAGAGAGAGAAAGGTGTGCAAGTTTTGGAGAGAGGGGTGACGGAGCAAAAGGACTATTTGTTTTTTGTCTTGGTATTGTTCTTGGTTGAAGAATCTATTTAGAAGAAGTTACTGGGTTTTCTTCCCCTAGAGGGTTTCCCAAGATAATCCTTGTGTCTATCTTGTTTCTGTGATTGTCTCTCTTTCAATGATCTTATATATAATAACAAAAGAATAATTGTAATTGTTAGTTGCATAAGTAAAATATCAACAATCACAAAGTGAGCTAACTAAAATATAGCAATCAAAATAAAAACCCACCAATATCGTTGCCACCAAGTTTTGCGTTCCCCGACAATGGCGCCATTTTGTTAGCACACTTTTCCACCCTCCAACCATATCTGATATAAAGTAAAGTCAGCGATGGAAAAGAGGCTAATTCAAGGAGTGAATGCCCAAAATGTCACCGACAAACCTCCTCTTTGTTCGAGTTGGTGCATGTCAACCTCAAGGGGGAGTCCCTAGGTAGCTCCCTACGGATTTGGGTCTGATTTGCTGCAATATAACACAAAAAACAGCAGCCAAGCTTGTCTTGGACAGCATGTAAAACCTCCCAAGACGTTAGGAAAAAGATAGTACATTTCGCTTGGAAGGATCCTACAGTGTTAGCGTGAGAAAGATGAATAGAAAGAGGAAAAGAAAGCACACTTAAAAGAACAAAATTAAGCACAATAAGAGGCCATGAGCTACTAATCAATGCACAAACTAAGATCACAATACCGACAAGAAACAAAAGCTCAATACAAGCACAACACTTCTTTATTAATGGCTCTCCAAAGGGCTGATTGCACCACAAAAGACAAGCACAAGAACCGGTACAATGGTTATCCTTGCACAAAAGCTAGAAGTTGGGAGCTAGAGAAGAAGAATGAGAGAGAGAGAGAGAGAGTATGTATGCTACTACTGCAGAAATCCGACCACAAATAATGAGGAGCCTCCAATATATAGGCAAGTGAGGGAGCACTCCCCAAGAAAAGCACAAGGGCGCATATGTGAGTCTAGAGGGAAAGTAAAGCACATGGGAGAGAAGTATGAGTAAGAGAAGCAGTGTGCATGAAGGATAAGAGAACACATGTGCAATTGGAAAGGGAGAAAGAGTGAGATCACTCACCCATGAGTGAGAAGAAGAGTATTCCGCCATAATTAATAGGGAATAGGGTGCATGAGGGGAAGAAGACATGAAGGTGCACGTGTGGGGAGAAAAAAGAGTGAAGGAGGCGCATTAAATGACTCGTGCGCTAGAAATAGGGAGGAGGGAAGACTAGATAGGTGGTGCATGGGAGAAAACGTGGAGCAAACAAGGGAAGAGCGCCACACCTGTGAGGGTGTGAGGGATAGCAAGGCGCATATGAGAGTGGGAGAGATAAAATATGAGGGAATAAACATGCACCAAGGTTTTAAGTGGGATGAGTAATGCATGGCAGGAGGAATAAGAAGGATGATTGCACATGGAAGGGAGAAGGCATGCATTAACTTGGAGGAGTTGCACCCTAATTAATAGGGACTAAGGTGCATAAATGAAGAATAAAGGATAATTAATGCATGAAAAGCGAAATAATAATGAGTGGAGTGTAGGATAAGTGATTTAAGCTTTAATTAGCCCAATCACGCCCAAATAAACATGTGCCACCCACATGTCCCCTCACTTAATTACTCAGAAAGTGCACACCTTTCATTAATTAAGCCATCCCGTTGACACATGTCACACTGCAATGTTGCCATTTGTCGAAATTCGACGCTGCCACTTGTCACGTTTGGAGGCAACCGCCCTTGCTATAAATAGAAACTGCTAAAAATAGGGGTTCAACCCTAAAAAATAGGAAACTACCAAATATGTATGAGATGACTAGAAGACCACTGCCAAATGTAAAATGTCTAAAAATAGACACTGTTAAAAATAGAATCTCAACGCATATCAATGATATCATACTCATCAAACTCTATTTTCCATGAGGATTCCAAATATGTAATCAAAATTGACATGCAAGCCCTGATGCTCCAACTGCTAAAAACAGAAATGTTGACATGTCATCCCGAAAAAGGCCCAATAGACTCAAAATGTATCAAGGATCAATAATGTATGCTCAGAATCATGATTTGAGGCCTGGAGCCCAACCTGCTAAAAATAGAAAGCACTTGCATGATCCCCAGACAAAGTGGCATTGGGCTCAGAATCGTGCAAGGACCAATACTGTAAGCTCAAAAACTCATATGAGTCTCTGGTCACTGTCTCCTAAAAAGTATGGCACCTGCTAAAAATAGCAACCTCTCTCAAATCTATGTGAAACTGTGCTAGCTCTATCTCTAAAACAAAAACAACCACAAAACCAATCTCGTACATGTCTCTGATGGGAACCAATCTCTGGCTCACACAAATGCTCAACCAAGGTAAATCTCCAATTGTCGATCAAAATCGACTATGTTGGCTCTTAACCCTCGGGATTCTCAAGGGAGAAAATCCAAGGGTTAACACTCCTCAACAATATAAACATAGAAAGGTTGCGACATGAATGGTATAATAATCATGAAAGGATATTTACCTAGAAAGGTTGCGACATGAATGGTGTAATAATCATAAAGTGATATAATGAAGCAGGATATAATAGTAAGAGTAAAACATAATAAAGTAAGATATAATAGGAAAATAATACATAATAAAGTAAAGTAAGATAAAATTAGAAAAAGAAACTAGTTAAACTTAATAAAGTTAGTACATGGGCCTACCATTACAAAAGGCATCAAAACTTATGAAAATGGCACCTTGAGTATCATAAAACCAAAGCTCACATTGTAAATTGCATCATCATTTTTTCAATAATCAAATATATATATATATATATATATATATATATATATATATATATATATATATATATATATATATATANAAATATATATATATATATATATATATATATATATATATATATATATATATATAACCGAACAGAAGATCACCAAATCTTACGTAACTACAGGATATCCTACCATTGTCACCTTAGTAAGAAATCCTCGTGTTTTAGTGATAGAGGAAGTCCACCACAGGGGAGGCTTCCCCAGTGACCTCAAGGGATCAAAGTGGCAAGTTTGTTAGCCAAGCCTATACCACCCCCTCTCTTGATCACGTAAGTGAAGGTCTTTGTCAAAGGAAAAGAGAGGTATGAAGTTGTTTGACTACCTGCCCAGAATAAGAACACATATAGCATATATATGATCATTTCCAAGTACAAGTATGCAAGTAATACCTCTTTAAGACACCAGACAGCAAAGATCACTATGGCTCTCATGAAATTGCAGCAGATTACAATAGTACAACAGCAATAGATAAATTATAACAGCAGAAAGAAATACACTTCAGAATTGCAACAATTTACCATGGAAAGGTAGCATTAATTCAATAGAACAATGTCCAATTGTTAGATGCAATTTCTGGGTAAGTTAGGCTACTATTAAAGTAATGTATGCAGCCAATTAGAGTATGTTATTATGGTTGTAGCAAAAATTTGCAACAACATTAATTTTGTTAGTGAATTAGCTCAAGTTAGTGTTAGTAAAGTTAGTAGGAGGCTTGAGAGAATGAAAATTGAGAGTTTGTTGATCACTGTCACCATATGAGAGCTTGAAGATTAGTGCCTTTGAGGGCTATGGAGTCTCTACAGCAGCAATACAATATGTTGGGAAATGAAGCTAGCAAAGGCTAAGAGGTAGGGCTTAAACTCTAAGGTGTTGGCCCTAACTCTACGACCTTAGGGTTTAAACCTTGGGGACAAAGATTGCTAGAGTGCAAACACTTTTGGGCTCTAGTAACCTTTTCTCCCTTCTTAGGCACTTCAACTAGGTCACAATCAAGAGCATAAGGTCAAATTCCTAAAGTGCTAGCACTTTAGGGCTTTAGGTGTCCAACCCTAGCAAGGAGATTTCACCAATTTTGAACAAAAATAACCTTGTGAGAGGAGGAAGCACTTATGCTCCTCTCTTAGGGTTTCACCAAAGCAAGATGTCTAACATGAAAAAGATAAATTACCATGAACATTTGATAGCACAAAGATAATAATTGCAGAAATTTCACTTACTTCATCAGGATAGCATGAGAATAAACCCTAATTGCAGAAATTTCATCCAGAAATCAGCAAAATCATCCACAATATGATCCTCCAAGCAAGTCGCATGAGTGTAGAAAAGAGAGATAGCCAAATAGGGCAAAAATTTCAGACTTGTTCTCCCACAAATGGTGAGAAGATCTGATTATAAAATGAAATGTCAAGTGGCTTTATTTACATGGAGCCATCTTGACCTATTTTTCCACTTTAAATTGTCAACAACAAAAGATAAGAGGGTCGACCCCTTAAATTTTCCCTTACAATATACAAAAATAATGTTTTACATGAAATAAAACCCTAGAAGGGTGAAGTCATGCCCTAAGAGGGTGACGTAGGCTCTCCAAAGGCCATGTGTCATGCCAAAGTCTCCTGCCATGGTCTCCTCTTGTCAAGCCACCTCTAAAACCATCTCATCCATCAAACCCTAGCCCTCCAAGGTAACGTCAAGGAGTAAGAAGTGACGTCCTAGGCCTCCAAAGGCCAACGTCCAAGTGGAGAAGGGTAAAACCTCGTCCTCTGGTGATGCCAAGGTTCCTCCAAAGGAATCATTCTCCACTCTCAAAGTGCAACGCTCATCATAAATCGTCACCACATGCGGGGTCCAGCATCCATCCTATGGGCAAGGTCTTGCAAAGACAAACAAGTACACCCTCCAAGGGTCCACAAGTCACATGAATCATGCCAAGTAAGCCACATCTAATACAAGAACCACCCAAACATGTGCATAAAATCCCCCCTTTTCAAATTAAACAAATGCTCAAAGACCTTATAAGTTTTGCCTAATTTAGGTATGGGAGGGGTGTCATGGTGCCCTATTGGGTAAGCCAATACCCAAGACAAGGAACATTTCCCAAGAGGACCCTATCTAGGTCATGTGATGAGTATGAGGTGGATTGGGGGAAGACTTTTGGGCATGGGGTTCTTGACATATCAAGGGTTCATATTGTCTCATTTATGGGTGCCTTTGTGGAGGGTGTGTTGCATCCTTCATTTGCAATGCAACATTTTTCCAAGCCCTTGCCTCTAATTTATTATGGTCCGAACATTGAGTGCTATGTGAAAGGGAAAGTAAAGAGCACTGCAATGCCACTTGGAGTTAGTAACACATTGAGTGCCATATGCAATGGAAAGTAAAGGACAACACAAATGCATTCCCCCAACAAGCAGGGCATTTATTAATTATGTGTTTTAAAGGGTACTTGATTTTTATGGAGAAGCGTTTCAGTGTTCTCAAGACATTAGGGCGAGCATCTGGAAGGATAATGATTGGCTTTTAACTTTTGCCAGTTACAACATCTTTGGGCCTTCAGCCCCTTCTTTCCATGAAATGAGGTACAAGCCCTTCTTGTGTCAATGAGCCCAAAATCCCAAAAGATGAGGAAAGGGAAGGGGAAGAAGTGTGGAAAGTGGTAAGTATGAGCAGGAATGGTACGATGACCCTTCAAGGAACCACCCAGTAGAAACCCTTTCCCGAGGGTGACCAACTTACTAGGAAACCATGTCAACCACCAAGGTGAAATTAGGCAAAAGGTATAATTTCCAAGCAAACATTCCATAATCAAGAAAGGACTCTTTGCAACATTTTCAAATGCTTCAAATATTAAAGTGACACTTACCACGAGACCAGACTTGTTACCTCATGAAGCAAGGCCTCCTGTCTTCTTGGAGCCAAGCCGATGTAGTGGATAATGCTCTGTTGAAATGATGATGATGGTGAATTATGGTGAAATGGAGAGGCTCTGCGGGTTGTGCTATGCACTGGGCTCTCGGCACTCCATGTCTTCTACCTGTGGGCCTCAAGACACCATCTCCTTAGTTACCCCTAGACTGGGGGTTAACAATTCCATTGATTAAAACAAAACTGGAGGCCTTCCTAAAGTATCATCACGATGAACTGGAACCCAAATCCAAGCCACTGCAGCATGCCCAAGATAAAGCTTCAATCCACCCATCATAAGCTTTATCAATATCAATCTACAAAAATAAGGGGTCTTGATTAGTCTCCCTAGCCCACACTACACATTCTTATACAATAATCATTATGTAAGTATGAAAATGCCTTGGACAAAATCCATTTGCTCCATTTGCTCTAATCTAAAATATTGAAGTATCATCTTAAAGAACTAGATCAGATTTACACTAAGCTCCTTTGCTCCCTTTCTGTTAAAATATTGCAACTGCAAAGAGTATTCTATTTATTATTGATATATTATTCATTAGATCAATCCCCTTTTGTGGATTGATCATGTCGGGCATTGTAAATGACCAAATCCCCTTTTGCGGATTGGTCAAACCCTAATTGTAATATGCAAAATAAGAAGTAGGCCCCCAAAATAATTTAAGGTGGTTATAACCACCCAGAAAGAGAAGTCGGCCCTGCCAGTGAAACGACACTTCCTCTCAACACCTGCCAGATTGTATAAATAAAGGAGGCCATCACCTCATTTGTTCACATACTCACTTGATCATCAGAGTGCAAGTTTGGAGCTGCAGTTGGAGAAGAAGGAAGAGAGAGAGAGGCGCATTACTTGGAGAGGACTTTCTGTATTGTTTGGTTTATTCTCTTGGCATTGTATTGGCTATCTATGTTAAGGAATCTTTTGTTGGATTTTCTCCCCCATGAGAGTTTCCCAGGATAAATGATGCATCTCTTGTGATTGTGTATTTCTTAGTGATCCTATCTATGCTACGGTTATCTAGTGAATTGAAAAGAAACCTAATAATAGCTTAAACTCTAACATGGTATCAGAGCTAAGTTGAAGAGAGCATCTTTCACAAGAAGAAGAAAAACATCACTATTGTTGTACATGAAAATTAGGGCTTTTATTAAAGAGGAATTTCAGCACAAAAGACATCTAGAAAAGTGCGCCCTTCCTCAAGGAACCCTTTGGCACCTTCAGCGCACCCTTTCAGTGGCTAGATCTCCCAGAAAGTGAAACCCTAGTTTTCACCAGTACCAAAAGTACCAGAAAACTGGAAGTACCAGAAAACCAGAAGCACCAGAAAACCAGAAGCACCAGTCCAGAAATCCGTTGGTCAAGTTTGAAGGGGCAAAAGTTGGATTTTCTTAAATCTAACCACACCAGGCTATTCGCCTCAGCCAAGCACACCTCCTAGTAAGTTCAAAATTCAATTTTGAGCACTTTCATTTTTTGGTCATTTTACTAGCTCCAGGTAAAAGATGTCTGCAAGCACTAAGCTTGTTGACAAGCTAGAAGGTGTGGGAAACTTTTGTGCTTGGAAGTATAGGATTGGACTCATTCTTGAAAAGAATGACCTAGCAAGATTCATTAAAGAAGATGTACCAAAACCCGTCGATGTTGCAGCTAAAGCAAAACACCAAAAGGACACAATTAGGGCCAAAAGAATCATTGCAAATTCTATCAAAGATCACTTGATTCCTCAAGTGTCTTCAAAGAAGACTCCAAAAGAAATGTTTGATTCCCTAACCAGATTATATGAAGGAAAGAACATAAATCAGAAGATGAATCTAAGAACTCAACTCAGGAATACAAGGATGCAGAAAGGAGAAACGATCACGAATATTTCTCCAGAATATCAGAATTCAAAGAACAGCTAGAAGCAATTGGAGATACTATAGACGAAGACGAACTCATAATGACAGCCCTTAATGGTCTCACAAGACCTTGGGATGCATTCATCCAAACTATTTGTGCCAAAAAGGAGAAACTACAATTTGACAGTCTTTGGGAAGAATGCATTAAGAAGAATCAAGAGTAGCTAATCGAGAAGCTTTGCTATCAAGAGATGAAGATCAAGCCCGAGCTACTTACACTAAAGGAGAAAGAAAGAAGTCTTACTTCCAAAAAGAAACTCATAAGGAGTCTCACCCCCAAAACAAATTCATACATAAAGAATCTCAACCAAGGAGATTGCAAAAGTTCCAAAAAGGACAAAGAAAAGGAAAAGATTTCTTATCCTACCAATGTTACCATTGTGACAAGATGAGGAATATTGCGAAACATTGTCCAGCTAGACGAGAAGAATACAAGAAGAAAAACAAGAGGTATCATGCCCATGCAATTGAAGATGAAGAGCCACCCACAAAGATGATAAAAGAACGAATTGAAGACTATGTCTTAATCTCGACCCTCTCAGAATGACTATCACCTAGGGAGGACACGTGGCTCATTGATAGTGACGCTTCCAAGCACATGACAGGTCAAAGAGACATTCTCTCTTTCCTTTCAGAAAAGAAGTTTTCTCAGAAAGTTACACTTGGAGATGATTATCAATACCCTATCAAGGGAGTAGGAGAATCAAATTACAACCTTAATTCATACATAAAGAATCTCAACCAAGGAGATTCCAAAAGTTCCAAAAAGGACAAAGAAAAGGAAAAGATTTCTTATCCTACCAATGTTACCATTGTGACAAGATGGGGAATATTGCGAAACATTGTCCAGCTAGACGAGAAGAATACAAGAAGAAAAACAAGAGGTATCATGCCCATGCACTTGAAGACGAAGAGCCACCCACAAAGATGATAAAAGAACGAATTGAAGACTATGTCTTAATCTCGACCCTCTCAGAATGACTATCACCTAGGGAGGACACGTGGCTCATTGATAGTGACGCTTCCAAGCACATGACAGGTCAA
>ML781324.1:612964-623605 GCA_009831015.1 Picea engelmannii | reverse complement strand
GGGGGGGGGGTGTTGTTCCCATGTGGTTTTCCCTTTTTCCTCATTTTTATTCAGTGTTCATTAGTTGCATTGTACATGAGTACCAAATATGGCCTAGTAGTCGGAACTCATTTTTTACTCCATAGTCATGTTCAGGGGGGGTGTTGGAGAAATTACTATTTTCGACACATTAGTTCAGTGGGAGTTAACTGACTAGTTCTATTTTAGGACTTTCTATTTAGACCACCACTATTATGCATGCATGCATTCCTAAGGAAAGTTAACTACTTGATTGTTTTTCTTAATTATGGAATGTTCTACCCTATATATGAGTGTATTCCACTCATTCATTGTATCATATTTATCATAATCTATGTATCAATCATCATTCATTGATCATCTCATTGGAGTAGCGTGAATATATTTTCTCATTCTTCCATCTTGAATCTCTCATCCTTTCTTGATAAGCTTTGTTTGTATTTTCTTTAGCTAGATCTCTTGTGCAGGTTTCGATAAAACATTGACAGCACGCCCTCTCTTAGAGACTTTTGATGTGACATTGCCAACCATTTTTGGATGACAGTGAGTTCTCCTTGAGAGACTTGTGTCTTGATATTGTGACATTGCCAACCATGGATTGAGGAGAGCTCTAACAACCTCAATTTTACATTATTTCCTTGACTTGTCATGGAGTTCGTTAGCACAAAATGATATTTTATTGCATGAAAGAAAAGACTCACTCTATAAAAAAGAGCTTTCTCTCCATTGCAATGGTTATTGAAACTTTGGGGATTGAGGAGCTCTCCCCTTGGACTTGATTTGCACATCATATTCTTGAAACCTTATGGAAGATTGGAGGTATACAATCTTTTATTGTGAGGAATTATGATTGTAATGTTTTCATATGTTGGTTTCTATTGTAGGAAACCCTTGTATTGTTGATGTGAAGGCCCTGTAATGAACCAAGATTCATTTGGATAATGTAATGTGAGAATTTAACCCCTCTTATTATTGTTGTTGTTATATAAAGCTTACACATAATAAACCTAATTGCTGCTAGCATGATATGGAAACACCTTCATACCAACGTTTTGAATGCACACCTAGCTTTCCAAGCACAATTTTCTGCAATATATTTCAGCAAGCTAGGGCTGATTTGTGGCATACATAGCAGCCTAATTGCCCTACATTTTCATGCACTCGCCCTCTTTTATCTATGCTTCTTTGACTCCATTTGCCCAAGTTGTGATTAGGCACTTGGTCTTGGGGTTTCCCTTCATTTTTCCTTCTCACACCACTCATTATTCCACATATACTACATCCATTCATTTTGCTTAGGCTTATACAACTATTTCTGATGTAATAATTGTATCTTTGATCATTGAGAATCTATTGAATTAATTGATGGTAATCTTCCTGCTTATGATTGCCAGTGTAGTTCCTTTGCCTATGGATTATTGTGCCCTAGGCTCAAGAAAAAAAAATTGGTTGTATTGCATGGTAACACCCACATACACTGCTACACAAGAGCAGACAACTCATAGGCAAGGGAAAACACTCAAGGTTACAATTCCAAATTGTCATTGAAGAACAAATCATTGTCACACGGACCATAATGCGAAATATTCGAATTCAAAGAAGGAAAATTTATTTAGTACTTTACCATTTCTTTCAGTTCAAGACTAGAATGATTCTCATCTCAAAACTCTCAAATGCTCAGGAAGCATGTTCACCGTCAAATTAGCCAAGTTTATTTGAACATTTCCAGCTGGAAAAAAATTAGCCTGTCATGCAAGGCATAACTAGGCTGCACTAGAAGAGGTGGGCATGATTTTGTGCTCAATGCATGTACATGTTTTTCTATAAATACTATGAAGCTAATGATAAAATAATTGCGGTTTTCGGATGAAATAAAGGGTGAGCAAGAATGTTTTGATGAAATACTAAATATTATTGTGAATGATTTCAGTGTTGCAAATATCAATGACATATTTCCAACATCATGATATATCGCGATTCTGTCAGCATGGCAATATTATCTCTGGTAAAAAATTGTAATTTTTTCAAATTTTGAATAATACCGCGATATATCAGCAAAATATCAGGAGATGATGGAAAATATCAGCCAAGTCAGGAGATGTTTTTTATTTTTCTGGATTGTTTGCTCATTTTGAAGATGGAAAAAAGTGGATTGAAAACAAAGGGGTCACTCACTGTTACCTTTTCCCACAAAAGGACTAGAGAAAAGGGGTTTCTTTAGATGTTTAAAATTTTGAAAAAAAATTAATATTTTTGTATTTTTTTTTAAGTTTGCCAATATTTTCCTCTATGTTGCCAATAAATTTCATTCCTGACTCTCAGCAATATATTCGCAACACGATCTTTGCAACATTGAGAGATTTCAACCATGTTTCAGAAAAAAAAATTGAAAATATGATTAGATTTCACGTGGTACATTGATCCCTTCTGAAAAAAAATTTAAAATGTACCATGCTACTGTTTACGGTGCCAGTGAGAATTAGAATAAAAAAATAGAGAAAAAATCTCAACTGCAAATCATTATGCATGGGAAAACAAGGTTCCTGCATTCTACTGGGCAAGTGAGAAAAAATCTTTTTTTCTGAAACAAAGCATATCAGGAATTGAAATTTGCGTACTTGAGAAAATCAAGTAATTTTTCCTGCAACTGTGTCAAGGCTTCCTCTTCCATGTTCACATAGACTAGTAGCTCAGGCAATTTCACTGCAAGCCCATAAATCAGTTAACAGTTAGTGGCAGACTAAGGCCTGTTAATGTCTGATACATATTTCTTTATCTGGGTGTTATTTTTTAGATAATGAAACCACCATTAATGAAAACACAAAAGCTTTTGCCTACTTCAATCAAATCTGGAGCTGGCCATATGTTCTTTCCTATGATGAGGATAGAGGTCAAAGATTTATTCGGGTCATAGGGTATATTGCGATATGATACAACCCTAAAGCTCCCAAGCATTTAGTCAATTTATTTGGCATATGTACATTACACTTTGTGGCAATCAGTTCAATTTTACAAGGCTATGTGTCATTGTAATATACTTGCAATTGAATAAGTCACACAATTTACTTATATACGCTTGGTACTTCTTTGATGAAATTTTATGTTGTGTCATTGTAATATACTTGCAATTGAATAAGTCACACAATTTACTTATATATGCTTGGTACTTCTTTGATGAAATTTTATGTAGTGGTACTCGATTCTATTTGCATGAACAAAAGAATGTGATAATATGTGCTAGATCTTCTACAATACCATTTAAAACATTCAAGTATTGGGACTAGGCAACATCCTCTTTCTGATAACCAGGATAATATTTAGTTCAGGATTCAGAGAGTACTGAACAAATGGATCTTACTTGATGCAATCGACCAAAAGGCCTATGAGAAATTTTGATATATCATATGAATACAAGACCAATTTAGTTATACACACCTGGTACTTTACATCATGATCTTATAAACCTATGCTTGAAGCATGTCACACAAACTATTTCCTTTGCAGAGAACAAAATATTAGTTATCATATGATAAGGGCTGGCACTGAAAGTATGGTGATTCAGTCAGGAACTATGGCATGAAAAAGAAGTCTAGATCTTTCCACCCAATTTTACCAATAACAAAAAGGTAAAATAGGAACGACAGTCTTCAAGTCAAACACGGACGTCAGGCTAAAAGATGGCACTCCATTTGCAAAACTATGGTGGCATTTAAATTCTATGTTTTCAGCTTATGGCCCATCACCAGAGCCAGGCAGCAAAAGGTAGCCTCCATGCAAAGAGCTGGTCAAATAGACATTGCACTGTTTGTAACTTTGTCAGAAGTAAGTGTCAGTGAAACATGTCTTTTCCAGTTTCTTGTTGAGGTTTCACTACGCTAGGCTCAAGCATGAGGTTTACTTCATTTTAGCATTTACTTGAACCATGAACAAATGCAGCTACATCATTCAAAATTGCTGCAATAACCAAGATCGCAAGAAGTAATACCATGCACAAGAACTCAAGAAATATTCTGGTAAAACCCTTATCAACAAGGGAGAAAAACCGAGCAATCCTTTGCTATATTCTCAAGAGAAGATCCTCCAACCATGAAACCCTAATGCACACAAGAGGGTGCTCTACTAACTTGAAACTTGTGCCCAAGAGAGGTGCGCACTTCAGCCCTAGAAGATGTACTTGCTGAAATTTCCAAATGACAAGTGACTTGTGTGCTTCCTCAATGGGGAAATCACCTTTATTTATACTAGACTGAACAAACCAAAAACGGTGTCTATTGGCACAACAGAGCCGACCTCAATAACTCAGAAAATAATTAATTATTACAATAAACATTAATTATCTTTCACATGTGATGGAGCCGACCTGTACCCTTTACATCACAATTAGCCTTTATCTTCTAAGGCAAAGATGGAGACAAGGTTCCTCTTCATTCCAGGTACATATAGTACCTCACTTAACTAAAGAGGTATGTCAGAATCTAGTTGGAATGTAGAAGTTCAAACCCCTTTCACATTATATATGGCATTGTCTCCAAGTACAACATGTAGATTTGTCTCTTTCTCAACAAGATTTGTCAGGTGATCTCTAAATCCGGTCATGTGCCTGGAGGCACCACTGTCAATTAACCAAGTATAATTATCAATACGAACCATACCTGAGAGTGCTAAAATGAATAAGAAGGCTTCTTGTTTGATGTCTTCATCTCTATGAAGTCTTGGCTTCCAGGAACTGTATTTGCTTGATCCATCAAGCCTATCTTCCACCAAGGTTATGTTCTTCATATTTTCAGATTCTTCACAAACCCTTGCCAACTAGGCTAGAAAACCTAATGGCTAGGCTAGGCTAGCAAACTTAGGTTTTGTTAGGCTTATAACTGCCAACAATAAGCCTTGAAAATCAGAAGAACACTGGTGAGCTGAAAAGCTTCTTCAATGAGCAACAGAAACCCTAAGTCTGAAATTTCTACAAAAAATTGTGAAACCCTAGGACCAAAAATCCAAAATGCTCAGAATTGCAATCTGAGAGTTGTTGGAGGTGCGTTGAGGGAAGTCGTACACCCCTATGAAATTTTTAGCCCCAACGCTCAAGCATAGAGTCCTGAAACTGGCAAAAGAAGGAGGGTTGTACAGTTCTGCAGAAAGGAGGACGGCTTGCTTGAAGGCTTGTGCAATGGATTCTTCAAGACCTGTGCTCTGAAACCATGTTGAATTTTCACTATGCTAGGCTCGAGCATGAGATTTATTTCATTTGAGCATTTACTTGAACCATGAACAAATGCAGCTACATCATTCACAATTGCTGCAATAACCAAGATCACAAGAAGAAATACCATGCACAATAACACAAGAAATATCCTGGGAAAACCCTTCTCAACAAGGGAGAAAAACCCAGCAATCCTTTGTTATATTCTCAAGAGAAGATCCTCCAACCATGAAACCCTAATGCACACAAGAGGGTGCTCTACTACCTTGAAACTTGCGCCAAGAGAGGTGCGCACTTCATCCCTAGAAGATGTACTTGCTGAAATTTCCAAATGACAAGTGACTTGTGTGTTTCCTCAATGGGGAAATCACCTCTATTTATACTAGATTGGACAAACCAAAAATGGTGTCTATTGGCACAACGGGGCCGACCTCAATAACTCAGAAAACAATTAATTATTACAATAAACATTAATTATCTTTCACATACGATGGAGTCGACATGTACCCTTTACATCACAATTAGGGTTATAGGTAAATCTTACTCTCAGACAATATAGCAAGGGATCTCACACATCCACTAGTGCTCAGCCACTAGGGGTACGTCCACTTGTGCTCAGCCACAGGGATGTCCTACTCAACAGATCTCTATCTCACTAGGTCCACAGGAGAATCATTTGGAGTACCATCTCAAGTCTGACTTATTTGAGTCCACAAGGCAGGAGACCACACGTCATAACAACTCAGTCCAGAGTCTGACGCACACCCATCACATGGGCACCTTCACCCCACACAAGGGTACACATCGTTTCATCTCAATCCAGAGAGGAACGACACACCCATCTCATGTGCATCCTCACCCCACACAGGGGCACACATCGTCTCATCTTAGTCCAAAGAGGAACGACACACCCATCTCATGGGCACACCCAACACATAGGCTCTCTCACAGGTCGACTCACTCAGTCTCAGAGGAGAACGTGTCTTGGAAGATGTCTCATGAAGTTGTAATCATCAACACTCCCTCTTAGCTAAGGAGGCATTCTCCACCAGGCCAAGTCTCTCACGGAAGTACTCAAACTTCATCTTGGCAAGCGGTTTGGTGAAGTTATCTACAATCTGCTCATGTGTAGGAAGGTATTGCACGTGTACTGCTTTCCTCTGCACCATGTCTCTGATATAATGATATTTTATCTCAATGTGTTTTGATCTATCGTGAAACACAAGGTTCTCAGAGAGCTTCACACAGCTTTGGTTATCACAATGAATAATGGTAGGATCCATCTCATAATCAAATAAATCTGTCAGGAACTTGCGAAGCCACACTGCTTCGCAAACTACCACAATCAACACTATATACTCTGCTTCTGCAGTACTCAAGGCCACAGAGCTTTGTTTCCTGTTGCACCAGGAAACCATGGCAGACCCAAAGGTAAAACAACAAAAGGATGTGCTCTTTCGGTCCATTGCACTCCCTACCCAATCTACATCGACATATCCTTGCAAACTCAAGTCTACACTAGAGGCATATCTCAGGCCATATCCAACTGTGCCTCGTAGATATCTCAATACATGCTTTGCTTCTATCCAGTGAGTCTGTCTCGGCTGACTCATGAACTGAATAAGTGCATTCACTACATAGCATGTATCAGGTCTGGTGTTAACCAGATACATCAATGATCCAATCAACTGTCAGTATAAATGTGGATCAATCTCGCCTGAATCAATAGAAGCATCGTTCATTTTCTTCAAATCCATCACCATCGGTGTAGGCAGGTATTTGCAGTCTGTCATACCAAACTTCTTCAATATCTCTATTGTATATTTTCCTTGACTCAGGAAAATCTCATCAGTCCTCTGCCATACTTCTAGTCCCAAGAAGTAGTGCACCATACCTAGGTCCTTCATCTCGAATTCAGAAGTCAATGCTCGCTTGCATTCAGCAATAAGTCTTTCTGAACCAGTGAGGAATAAGTCATCCACATATAGGACCAAGATCAGGCACTCGTCACCAACAATGTGATTATATAGTTTTGGATCAGCAACACTTTTACTGAAGCCCAATCTCATCAAGAATCCATCCATCTTCTTGTACCAAGCACGAGTTGTCTACTTTAGTCCATACAGGGCTTTCTTCAACCTGCACAGATGATATTTCTTGTCATGTATCACGAATCCTCCTGGCTACTCGATGTAAACTTCTTCCTCAATCTCACCATTGAGAAATGTTGTCTTTACATCCATCTGATGTAGTTTCCAACCCATGAATGCAGCTAGTGCAATGATAGTACGAATGGAGGTGTATCAGGCTACTGTAGCAAATGTCTCCTCATAACCAATTCCCTCCACCTGTGAGAATCCTCTAGCTACAAATCTCACTTTGTATTTCTCGACACTTCCATCAGCTGCATGCTTGATTTTATAGATCCACTTGGAAATTACTACAGACTTCCCTTCTGGTCTCAGAACAATATCCCACACATCATTCTTCAAGATGGACTGATACTCTTCTGCCATGGCATCTTACCATACCTGTTGACCTGTTGCTTCTCCATGACAAGAAGGCTCAGTATCAATGATGTGGCTCATGGTTGAAAAATAGCTCAAAAATCTCTTTGGTCTCTTGCTCTCTCGGAATGTGCCTTGAGGAGCTACATGTCCCTCTGCCTCCTACAGAGTTTGTCGAGCCCAGGCAGGTCTTTTATGGCTTACTGCAATGTCTCTGGGGATATCAACAGGAGCAACTGGATCAACTTGAGCAACTGGATCAACTTGAACAACTAGATCAACTGGAACAATGGTTGTCTCCCTCTGAACTGCTGAAGGAGGAGAAGGTACCGTCTCGCTATCAATATCCATCTGAGATTATCTGGATCTTCGAAAGGCTATCTCTTCTTCAAATATGATATCTCTGCTTACCTCAATCTGTCTCTGACCAGGGATCTAGATCAGAGGTGCCTTCGAAGATTCACTGTCTCCCACAAATGTACCTTTTATGCCTGAAGGGTCTAGCTTGGACCTCTTCTCTTTGGGCACATGAAAGTATATTGGACACCCAAATATCCTGAAGTGTCCAATCTCAGGCCTCACTCCGGTGAAGGCTTCTTCGAGAGTTTTATGTTCTTCAAAATCTGGTGAGGACTTCTGTTCTGAACATATATTGTTGTCATGCATGCTCCTGCCCACAAAATCATGGGTAGACTTTGATCATGTATCATTGCTTTGGTTGCCTCGATGATGGTTTTGTTCTTCCTCTCTGCAACCCCATTTTGTTGAGGGTTGTAAGGCACTGTGTACTCCCTCTTGATCCCTGCTTCAATACAAAAATTATTGAAATCTTTGGAGGTGTATTCTCCTCCATTATCTGATCTTAGTACCTTGATCTTTCTTCTGGTCAGGTTCTCAACCTGAGCTTTGAATTCTTGAAATCTTGCAAGGACTCCATCCTTGGTCTTCAGGAAATAAATCCAAGTTTTCTGAGACTGATCATCTATGAAGAGTACATAGTACAAATATCCATTCAGGGAGGCAACAGTCATTGGCCCACACACATTTGAATGTATCCAGTCCAAGATTTCCTTGGATCTATTGTCACTGCTCAAGAAGGACCCCTTGACATTCTTTCTAAGTGCACAACCTCTGCAAACACCTTTATGTTGAATTTGTATCTCTGGAAGGGCTGCTACCATTTTCCCTAGAGCTGGAAGGGCTCTATAATGAATGTGAGCAAGTCTCTTATGCCATAGCTCACTCAAGCTGATAGTATCATATAACAGGGCCTGGATTGGTCTGATGGTCAACCTGTATAAGTTGCTTTCTCGAACACCAATTACGCTGGCATAATTTATATATGAGTCCTTGCTCCATGCAAGAACTTTTCCTTCAGCAAAGGTGACCTTGTAGCCTTTATCTTCTAAGGCAAAGATGGTGACCTTGTAGCCTATGCAATTTTTAGCACCAACGCTCAAGCATAGAGTCCTGAAACTGGCAAAAGAAGGAGGGTTGTACGGTTCTGCAGAAAGGAGGACGACTTGCTTGAACGCTTGTGCAATGGCTTCTTCAAGACCTGTGCTCTGAAACCATGTTGAATTTTCACTATGCTAGGCTCAACCATGAGGTTTATTTCATTTTAGCATTTACTTTAACCATGAACAAATGTAGCTACATCATTCACAATTGTTGCAATCACCAAGATCACAAGAAGAAATACCATGCACAAGAACATAAGAAATTTCTTGGGAAAACCCTTCTCAACAAGGGAGAAAAACCCAACAATCCTTTGCTATATTCTCAAGAGAAGATCCTCCAACCATGAAACCCTAATTCACACCAGAAGGTGCTCTCCTACATTGAAACTTGCACCAAGAGAGGTGCGCACTTCAGCCCTAGAAGATGTAGTTGCTGAAATTTCCAAATGACAAGTGACTTGTGTGTTTCCTCAATGGGGATATCACCTTTATTTATACTAGACTGGACAAACCAAAAATGGGGTCTCTTGGCACAACAGGGTCGACCTCAATAACTCAGAAAACAATTAATTATTACAATAAACATTAATTATCTTTCACATACGATGGATTCGACCTGTACCCTTTACATCACAATTAGGGTTACAGGTAAATCTTACTCTCAGACAATATAGCAAGGGATCTCATACATCCACTAATGCTCAGCCACTACAGGTACGTCCACCTGTGCTCAGCCACAGGGACGTCCTACTCAACAGATCTCTATCTCACTAGGTCCACAAGAGAATCATCTGGAGTACCATCTCAAGTCTGACTTATCTGAGTCCACAAGGCAGGAGACCACACATCATAACAACTCAGTCCAGAGTCTGACACACACCCATCACATGGTCACCTTCACTCCACATAGGGGTACACATCGTTTTATCTCAATCCAAAGAGGAACGACACACCCATCTCATGGGTATCCTCACCCCACACAGGGGCACACATTGTCTCATCTTAGTCCAGAGAGGAACGACACACCCAACACATGGCCTCTCTCATAGGTAGACTCACTCAGTCTCAGAGGAGAACGTGTCTTGGAGGATGTCTCATGAAGCTGTAATCATCAACATTTCTTTGGTCATGTTAGCACCTGTAATTAAAGCATTTGTAATCTTTGTGCCAACTTTGAGATTCACTTTGACAACCATCATTTGGCAGCAGTGAAAGTCCTATGGAGAGTTCATCAGTTCACTCAGCAGTGCTATCTGGGGATCCAATGTGTTTACATGCAGGGTGTTTTTCAGTTTACCATTTTGAACCACATGCATACAAACATTGCATTCTACATTCAATGTTTCAGTGATGATTCTGGTGTATGCAGGGTGTTATCACACAATCTTGCACCCTAGTGCAAAGCTTTCACAAGGTACAAAAATGAGTGGAACATTAGAAGTGTTGCCACTGTCAC
>ML781324.1:585947-598044 GCA_009831015.1 Picea engelmannii | reverse complement strand
CGCACCAAGAACTAGGGTTTCTACACCTGGTGAGTCGTTTTTCCCTAGGGTTTGTCTAGTGAAGCCTTGCTTTAGCAACACATCACCTACAAACTCTCTTGTCTTAGATCAATCATTATTCAAGCTAGCCATTTTTATTGCCATTGAGCTAAAGGAGGAGAGAGCACTGAGGCCTAGATTTTCTACACCAAAGTGAGCCTCTCTCCCCTAGGGTTTCATTGTTGAGGCCTTGCTATAGCAACACCTCAACATTTAACCCTCTTGTCTTTAGTTTCATTTTTATCACTTAGTCCTTTAGCCTTGTGTCCTCTTTTGACTCCATTTTCCCTAGTAGCGCACTGGTCTAAGACCTCTTGCATTGAGTAACTTGATCACAAACAAACTTTCAATACTTTGAACAAACCCTAACTCTTACTAACCCTAGCCTAGACTAATCCTACTAACCCTATTGTTGTCGTCACCGTCTTGTGCTATAAACACCTTTGTGCAGCTTTCATTCTACTTTTAAAGCAATTGAATGATTGGTTAAGGCATTGCTTATAAAGTGTTGGTATTGTTATATTGAATGCCAAGTTTCTTTAGCATTTATTGAGAAGTCATATTGTAATCATAGCTATTGTACAAACATTTATTTACTTCGTCAATATTATTGCACAATTGCTTATTTATCAGAAAAGTCATTTGATTATATGAAGTACTAACCAGCAAGCAAGCTTGCACATGTAGTTTATTTGTTGCTTTGTCTCGGGCAAGTATTCTTCTTGGTTATTACTTCCGGTTATCTTTTATCTTTATTGGCTCTAAGCCGAACTTTTTGTGATGTCCTGTTCCCAAGAGTAGGCCAACAGGGAGTGACTTAATAGTCTATGTCTTCCCTTAGACTATAGTTAGGCACAAACAGGGAACAAGATGGAGAATAAGGGTGAATTGATGGCTAAATGATGAATTAAGCCAAAAACTTAGGAAAAGTCACTTAACCCTAAGTAAAAGAAGAATTAGAATGAAAAGGTGCTAAAGGGGGGGAACTTAATTAATTAATTATTCACCTTAGGAGGAAAAGCGCCTAGCTTAAGTGAGGTCAATGGTGAATTAGGTTGGGAATGGTATAAAGGGAGGAATTTGACCTAATTCCTCATTATGCATTGTTATGATTTGATGTTGAGAGTTCCCAGAGGAAGAAGAGAGTCGACTTTACTGTTTTGTCAATTTCTGGAGGAAACCACCACCATTGATCGGTTTCGGTGTTGAGAGACACACCCTAGCCCATCGGAGATACCATCCAGGTATTTCATCGTGCTATTCAAGAGTATCCAGTGCAGAGTGCATTGCTCAGCCAATGAGGGCACAAGTCAAATTGAGGGTTTCTGGAGCTGCACGAGATCCAAGCTTAGATTGCAGTTTCCTTCCAACCCAAATGAGATCCAGCCAGGGCGCTCAGAATGAGCCACTTTCCATCAGATTCTAACAGTGGAATCTTGCAAGGCGCATCATTCAACCATTTAGGGCGCAGCTCTTCCAGTAGGACATTTGAGGTTGCAAACGGAGAATCAGGGCAGATCCGGGGAAACCATTCCAACCCAGTTTCGCATTTGATGAGACGATCGTTTTGAGTCCTATAGCAACAAATTCTGTTGGTGGAATCATTTGGGGCACATCTAGTGTCCCAGGAGGTGCGCAAACCCCTCAGGGGTCTAGATCCATTGCCTCAAAGACCAGATCTGACATACGGCACTCATCCATTTTAGTCTAGAGGCCAGGGTGCTTCTATTGGAGCAGTTTCCAGCTCATTCTGACTATCTATCCTTCCGGACGAGTTTTCCAGCTGGTAGCGGTTACCGTATTTCTCCGGAATCGTATGTTTTTGCCGATCTATCCGTGCATGCATCATATATGCCTTCATCTTCTGATCACGGGTATGTTTATGCTATTTGTTTGTATTCCAGTGACGATCCATGAGGTCTAGCTGACGATTATACTCTATATTTCCAGTATGTTAATGTATTTCCATGCTTGAGTCACATAATACATGTTATTGGGCATTTGATGTTCTTTACTTCCACATGCATCATTTATATACTGTTTAAACCATAAATACGCAACATGCACATGCAATAACCCTAAATATCTCAAACACACAACTGAAATGCATCCAGAAACCCCCAGTGTATCAGATCTACAAGACAGAACATTAGATCAACAGAAAATATCTTGATTAGCGAGATCAAGGATATTTCACTTTCTACTCGGTGGTGACTTGTGAGGGGGATTATTATCACTTAGCCTTGCTTAACCTTTTGCCTTCTCAAAACCCCAGGTCACCGAGGACGTCTCCCCTGGGCCTTACCTCCCTAAACAGAAAGAGCCTTCCCATTGAGGTGACAATGGTGGGATTGGTTCAGTTATGCCAGTTTGACCTCCTTTCATCTATCTTTTACCCTAACTACAAATTGTGCGATAACAACATTAAAACATAATACAAAGCAATGAAATATGTACCTCATGTATGTCAAGCACCATAATCATCCAATGAGAGTGAGCTAAGAAAAATGTGGAAGCATCAGCGATCAACCTGTCTGTGGAGAACCATGAATCTCGTCTCTGGAACTATTGTCTGTGATATTGGATCATAGGAGAAAAATCTCCTCTAATTACCCCTAGATGTTAGGGGGTAACACAGGGTTCTCTGGAGGTTCCATAAGTCCATACTGAGTTTATCATCAATTTGCATATGGAAAGCATCTAATTTGGTGAAACTTCAATTTTTAGCAGTTGGGGCTATAGGGCTTACTTGGCGAAACAAACAAAATATTCTCAATCCTTGGAAGCAGGAGTCAGAGGAGCCCATTTTCAACAACATGCATGATGGTGCTATTTTTAGCAATATCTATTTTTAGTTATAGTGTTGCCATGATGTCATTTCGGCATTTCGAAGTACCTCTTTTTAGGAGGAGGTTCCTATTGTCACAAGATATAACACCCTTGTGCAAAGCCTGTCACAAGGTGCAAGACAAGTGCAACTATTGGAAGTATTTTCCACTATCACCTTAGCGATTACTTCCCTTGTTTTAGTGAAGGATGGGATCCAACACAAGGGAGACTTCCCTAGCAACCTCAAGGAATCTTATAGCAAGATTGGATCAAGTGTACGGCCTCCTATCTTGGTTACTCAATTATACCACAACTTAGATCAAAGTTGTCAAGGCAATAGCAAGGTAGTTTAATAGCTTTCAGATTTGTAAGTACAAAGTTTCTTGAACAATCAATGATATTGACTAAGTCAAAACTAGTCAAGGAAATGCCCCAAACACTACAAATCAATAAGAAAGCTATGGTTGTCATAAAACTTGTATTCAAGGATGATTACTTCAGCAAATTATCAAGTTACAACAGGAGAAATATCACAGCCCTTCAAACCAATAAACATGCAATGAAAGAGGGCTGAAAATGCAAGCTAAACTTGGGCTTTAGCTAACAAATGCTTGCTGAAATGTTAATGGCATGAAACAAGCTTAAAACCTCCAAAACCCTAGCAAGTTGAAACTTGCAACAACAATACAATAAATAATGTCAAGGAAGATTCTAAGCGTGAAAGATGCCTACAAACCCTAGAAGTCAAGCTACGAAGAGGCTAGAAGTTGATGGTAAGTCCTAATCTAACCATAAAATTAACAAAGAGAGAGAAAAATGGGGCTTAACTTGCAATAGAAATAGACTACTGTCGTCTAGCTTCCTTGGGCATATGGAGTCAAAGATGTACTTTCTTTGAGAGCAAAAGCAAGAGAAAGACCCAAGAACCAAACCCTAGGGTAGTCCACTACAAACCCTAGGTTAATCCTGAAGAAATTCGAGGATCCTAAGGCTGCCCAACAGGTCCATCTTTGACCTGGTTGGGCACTAAGTTTTAGGAACTTTCAAATCTGTTTTTACTCACTGTTTAGGACTGTATACTTGCTGTCCAAAAACAGCCAACAAGTTTGATCTTTACCCACTGAAATCTGCCATCTAGGAAATAATTCAATGCTCTTTTATGGTTGTTGTTCTAGATGATTTAATAAGGAATTTGATGTCCACAGTTAGCACATATAAAACTCCATAAAACATAGAATACCCTCTAGGACCTTTAACAACTTACACAGCTGAAAGTACTAAGCAAACATGACAAAAGAACACAAGATGTCTTTGGAAAAACCCCCATGGGGAAAACCAGTAAGAGATAGATATATTATGGAGATCTGAAAGCAAATGCTCCATTAAGCATTTATTTTAGAGGGAGCGCCTTTATTTTAGAGGGAAAACCAGTAAGCATTTTAGAGGGAGCGCTCCATTTTGTAAATCATAACTATATATCTAGACCCTTTTTAAGTTTATGCATTTATTTTTATTGGGATTCAATTAAGTCCTTCTAATTTCATATGCATTTAATGAATTAGGACTTGGGATGAAGGCCTCGTAGCGAGGGAGTAGAGCTCAAGCTTATCTTTGGCTTCTAATTTATCAATTGTATCCCATTTCATTTTCCATGCTTTTACCAGTTGCATCAACCTTGGCCATTCAACCCCCTTCTTCTCATTGGAGGATGAAGGTACGAACCTTTTTGGGATACATGTAATAGCCATTTCCAAAAGATAGGATAACTGATGGAATCAAGATGAAAAATGTTAAGTATGGAAGGGAATGGTACATTACTCCTATCAAGGCTTCCCAATAGTACCCATGTTCCCCAAGAGTGACAACTCTTGACTAGGACACATATGATGGCCACCAAGGTGAAACGAGGAAAAAAGCATAACTTCCAAGCATCATGATCCATTATCTGACTTCAATCCATGATCCTCACCTAAATGCCTAATGTATTAAATGTAACACCTTGTATGAAACTGTTATGTATATAAAAGTGAGATAGGGTTAATAAAATATAATAGTAAACATTTATAATTAATTAATAAATATATAAGTAAAAAGAGACACCTCTTCATAAAGAGGCAAAGAGGCATCCCGTAGATTATGTTTATAATCGAGGCCCATTCATTGTAAATATCATTCATCATACTTATTCATTCTATCCATCAAATATTTTATTTTATCTCATATATTGAGTACATTACCGAACGTTTCCGCTACATTAGTATTAGAGCCCATGGTTTTTTAACATGGTATTTCTTAAACCACTTCGTAAAAAAAAATTATTGACTCGGCGAAAAAAAAATCGGATTGGGTAAAAAAAAATACATTATATATAAAAAGTCATTTTTTTATAAAATCTTTATAAAGTGAATTAAAAGTGGGTACTACAAAGAAAAAGGCTAACCCCAAGATGGTTAACAATGATGAGTTACATGTGAATCTAAACCGGTGTAGAGATGAAGTCAATAGCATAAGACATTGTCTTGGTAATGTTGAGAAGGGATGAAAAGGGTTAGGAGAAGCACAAAAAGAATTACGAGATAAAATCGATGAATTAATAGAAAAGGAAGACACAATTGAGAGGTTAATAGAGGAGTCTGAGAAACAATGGCACACCCTATTAAAAACAAGAAATGACGAAAAAGGATGAAAGAATGAGGATGCTTAATAATTAGAACGAAAGAATTGACAAACTCACCGAAAGGGTAGACGCATCATTTGCAGAACCCTTAGCCTATCTCACTGGTACTTTCACAGGTGGTCATTTTTAACTTTACAGTGGAAACCCTATGTAATATCATTAAAAAACTCTCGACGTTTCAGGATAAGTAGCGTAACCCATCTTCAGGAGGAGATACTCAATAGTTTTCACAAGATCTCTAACCATAAGCTATCAATTAATTATGTTTATCACCTTGAATTAAAAGGTAATCACCATGTCAGCCCATTAAGGTGAAACATTATTAATTTTTGGCATTTTTAATCCAGTTGATAATAGGTGCCCAAGATCCGTTTAATTTCCATCCATCATCTCGATTGATATTATTTGGGTATCTCTTTGTGTAATGATCAACATTAACAATAAATTCCACATTTTCTAGGCAAATGTGGCGTTTGGAGGCTATGGAGGGCTCTGCTAATGCAGATTTCTTCGTTCGTCCATGTACAATGTCTGCATTATGCTCTTTTAACCTTGTATGAACAAAGCAGCCAATCTCGCCAATATATACCTTTCAGCAGTCACATGGGATGGAATACACACCTTTATTCTTCCTCGGGTCTATTCAATCTTTTGCACGGTCAAGCATCCTTCTCAAAGTATTCGGGGGTGAGAACACAACCCTTATTTGTTTCCTTTGTAAGATGTTGGCTATCCTATCTATTGTTCCTTGGATGTAGGGTAGTTTTATAGATTTTAAAATGTTGTCATCATTTCTTCCCTCTATTCGCCACCCTTTTTGGGACTTCTCTATGGCTTTTCTGATTAGCTTTTCATCATAGCCATTGTTTTTCAATACCTTAACTAGATGTTCTAATTCACGATCCAAATGTGTTGTGTCAGATATTCGTTTGGCTCTAATTGCCAATGTATTTATAACACCAATCTTACCAAAGATCGCCACAAAGTCCAGAAAAAATAATTACAGCCTCCAACAACTTAGAAGATGAAGACATTGAATCTAATTGGGAAAATGAAGAGGAATATGAAGACTCTAAATCCAATTGGGAATATGGGGAAGATAAAGACTCTAAATCCAATCGAAAATATGAAGAAGAATATGAAGAACACAGTGATTTCGATTAGGAAACTGATGTGAACCAGGGTGGGTTTGTAAATATGTTTTCTACGTTATCTGTAACCTTACCCACCAAAGATAAAAGTAGCACAATCTCATCGCATGTCAAATTTCCAAGGGACTATCTATGGAAGAGGCACCTCATCTCTAGAAGTGAAATGGGAAATTTTGGAGATGAGGATGTGCAATTCTGTGTATGGAGACTAGAGTCTCGATTAGGGAAAACGGTGATAAAATCCCATATGAAATGGGTCAAAATAGTAGCACATCACATACTGCTCATATGTCCTCGCATAGCCCTAAACCTAGCAGAGAAACTTCATAACAAGGAGATCTAATGGTCCAACAAGATTGTTGAAATCTTTTTAACATGGTTATATTGCGAGGATGGCTACTATTTCATCTAGACAGAAGAGGAGCTCCTCAAAGCAAAGGTCGCTCTTGAGAGGCTTATTGACAAGAAATTCGATAGAGAGCTTCTAGGTTTTAGAGAAGATGAAGAGGGTGCTAAAATTAATGGCCAACAAAGGAAGTCATTCATTAAAATACGACTTCATCTTCGAAATCTCAAAAAATATATCTTAGAGTTGTTTGATAATGGAGAAGACCATATGCCCCTCGATCGACGATTCAAGGTCAATCAAATGTATTGTCACACTCTGGACAATTTTGATGTTCAAAAATATGGATATGCATTCGTCGATACAAGCAAAATGGCTTACAGACACAAAGTCTTATGGAAGGCTTTCATGTTTTCAACCAGCACCATGTTTTTGCTCAGGACATTACCATCAAGACATGCATGAATGACCTAACAACTTTGGATATAAAGAGATCCCTAAATGACCTAAAAACTTCTGCAAAAGAGACCAAACATCGAATAGTGGCTTCGATGAAAAATTGGCACGAGTATGAGAATTCTGGAAAGAGTGTATCAACTCTCAGCACAAGCACGCAGGCAGCTGGGGGACAAGGTTTTCCATGAAGTAGAGGTGCATAACAAGTCTTTTTTCGATCATTTAAAGCTTCTTTTTCTAGTCTTTCTTGTATTGGACTACACAACACCAAAAGATGATGAAAAAAAAAACAATGATCCCTATGAATGGCTTGGAGGAGCTTTTGGAAGTACTATCCTTGCTTTGAGGACAAAGCAATTTTGAGGAGGAAGGCAATGTTATGTATATAAAAATAAGATAGGAATAATAAAATATAATAGTAAAATTTATAAATAATAAATAAATAAGTAAAAAGACACACCTCTTCATAAAGAGGCAAAGAGGCATCTCGTAGACTATATTTATAACCGGGGCCCATTCATTGTCAATATCATTCATCATACTTATTCATTCTATCAATCAAATATTTTATTTTATCTCATATTTTGAGTAAATTACTGAATGTTTCAGCTATAGAAAGAATGACTACTGTATCGCATGTGTGTTGGGCCACCATCATCGGATTAACCTATTGATCAAGTGAATGAGTTGAGCAATGATGAGGGGGGAGGCATCTGAGGAGTTGTTGTCTATGGAGAATGTTGATCATCATCTTTGGGAATCAAGATCATTGTCTGCAAATGTGGATCATGGAGAATGATCTCCTCTAGTTACCCCTAGGTGAGAGCAGGTAACAGTTCTTATTTTTTATGAGGGCACACTGCTATCTTTAGCATGCCTATTTTTAGGCAGTGACATGGTGCTTACAGCGTGATTATTGATCAAAGTGATGGTGCCATGTTTCAGAGTGTGCAAAAAACATTATTTCCGTACTTATAATTTGATGAGCATGATGATATTGACAAGTGCCTTGGTGTGGATAAAGACAAAAATAATTAATAAATTTAATAACATCTCTCACCCAAGATATCCTTGGAAAAAATTGTCTTAGCCCAAGGAATCAAGTGGAGGTTATTTATGGAACAGAATTTACTCTTATCCACAAGGAGGGCACACTAGTTGGGGTGGATACATGCAGTTTATCTCAAACTCAACATTATATATTCAATTATAGTTAAGTGCCCCTTGCATGAGAGACTACTTCAATTCAAATTCAGTTAGAGTGTGCATGCGTGACTATCGTGACTATTCTTGGCCAAGGAAGTCACACCACTCAGAGGAAGAGATATTTATTTAATTAGTTTCCAGAGGTGAAGAAAAGGGTTAGATCCTAGGGTTTATTTCCCCCTTGTACTTGTAATTTGTTCTTAGGGTTTGATGTCAATAAAATGAGTAGTTTGGCCCTCATCTTCCCCTTTCTTTTGGCATGTTAATTTTATCTTATCACTACAACAATCCTCTTGGTTGATTAAGTTTATTCTTTCATACGGTATGTGGATTCATTCTTCCTTTGTTTTCTTTTGCTAGTGTGTATGTTACTTGTGGTCTGAGAAACCGCGACTTAGGGGCATCTAAGCCGTCAAAATCACTCAAGGATCGCACTGGGCCTAGGCAACACCAACCCTTAACATGGTTGGATTTTTTTTGGTGTCTCCTCCCAACTAATGCGAGTTTCGAACCTTGGTCGCCTTACAGAACGAAACCCTCGAAATCCAATCGCGCTAGCGGGATTTGATTGAATTCATTCATCCCCTAATTGTATAAGTATCTATGACTTAGCGTTGTGATTCAATTCCCATAAATTCATAATGTTAGGCTTAGGCTCAATTACCTTGTTAATTAGACTTTGCTTCTTGCAACTTTGACTTGATGGAGTGCTCAGTTTTCAGTTATGCTTCACTTGATCTTGAAGCGGCCAAGATAGATTTGTGTGCAACGTTCTTTCTGCTACCGGAGTCACCTACCCAGCATTGATAAGGAAGATGACTTGCCTTGATCTAGTGGGATTCGTCCAAACCGGATCCCCCTTTGAATTTCTCGATTTCAACTCGAACCTCTATTTTTATTTTGACTCCATAGAGCAAAATACAAGCATTGGTCTTGTTGGATTAAGCCTTCCCTCATTGATATATGCTTCATCTGAGTTTTCTTTATTTCTTGATATAATTTACTCCTTCCAAGCTTGCTTTGTAGATCAAGAGCAACACCTAGGGATACCCCCTAGAGGTTGGAAAAGCACCAATGCAAAGAAAGAGACATAAACGTCAAGGTGATACTGGGCATTGTGTCTAAAGTTACACTGAGTCTCCACCCAAAATTGCAGTGTAGGTTTGGGTCTTAACCAATCCCCATACCTTTTAACAAAACCTCCCAACTCACACTTGGTGATAAAATCTCGGATCCATAAGGTACAACCCAAAAAGGAACTACTAGGACAGTCACCACTGTCACCTAAGTAACCTATCCTATTCACTTTAGGATGGCTCTCCTCTTGTTCAAGGGGGGTGTCCCTAGTAGGATTACTAAAGCTAAGCAATGAGGCACAAGTTTATATAAGAGTAGTTTTAGTAAAACAATATTTTTGTATTTTAGGAATAAAAAGGGGGACAGAAGGATATAGAGATTAGTGCCAATCCCACAACGGCAATGGATTCAAGGGGGCATCTAAGAGGGCTTATTTTCTTATGTGTTAGAAAATGGAAGTAAGGCTATGAAAGACTCAATAACCTCCATACTAAGTTTGCCCAAATTTAATGTAGAAACTCTACAAGGAAGAGGTCCAAACGATCCACCTTCACCTAGGCAACTCAACTTTACCCTAGAAATTGAAATTAATGACCTTGCTAGAATTCCTAGAGGATATATAAAGCAAACTATTACACATCACAAACTAAGATAACAAAGGAGAGAAGAGGTGTTACCACATGAGCTAAACTCCTTCCAAGAAGTAGAGTTTACCCTTCAATGGATCAAGTTGCTAGTCTTTCCTATGTAGAAGAAACCACACCACTTCAAGCTTTAAAAACCAAAATATTTATGCACTCAACATAGAAAGAGCACTCAACTATGAAACAAGGCATCAAACCTTTAACCTATGAAGAACACATGTGGGATGCCATCAATGCTTAACCAACTCCATGAAGAAAGGGCGTGGCCCCTCATCAATCAATAAAATAGGGCTATGCCTCCACATGTGTGCAAGATACTCCTCCATGATGGCGCGTATGAACAATGAGAGAACTCAACAATAAAGAATCAATAAGTGTGCAACAAACAACAGAAGCTCAGGGTCCAAGATGCAACAACCCTCCCTAAGTGTGCCAAGGGTTAACTCCATAAAGCAAGGGATCAATCCTTCATGAAATAATGTGCAATGTGTTAGATCTAAGTCATGTATCCCATCAATATCATCCATAAGAGCTAGGGAGTTATGCCCATATCCATCCATCCAAGTAACAAAACACATGTAAAAAGGTGAGTACATGCCAAGCGCTCTATGCCAAGGATTCTATCATGTATGAGGGTATGGAATTGGCATTTAATCAAGAGCACCAAGCCCTCTATGTCCCTCGATGTTGGTGGCATTGATTGTTGAACTCTTCTCTCATAACCCTAGAAAAAATGTACCCTTCACTTAAGTAAAATCACTTATTAGGCATGTTAAGCTTTTTCTATCTTATTTTAATGCTTAGAGGGTGACACTGATGATGAGGATCCTAATATAAGTAAAGATCTTGATGATATGTAGTTATTTGTTGCAGCATGATTTTTTTTGGACACTAGAGGTCGTTTAAAGCCTCGTTGTTGATGTATTTTGGTTGAGAGATGGATTCCACTCTATGTTATTTTCGTTGTATGCACTCTTACTTGCTATATAAAATTTAAATGAGAAACTTTGCATACTTGTGTATAAATTGTTTGGATAATTATGGATGCACATGAATATATATGTTTTTTTCCAAAATTTGAATATTTTATGTAGCTTTCCGTCGACTGTTTTTTTCTAGTCTGGTCCGGTTTCGCATTTTTGGGGTCGACCAGTTCAGTCCAATTTCCGGTTCTAATAAAGATTGCTTCAAGTTCTCCAAACCATCCCAATCTCTCCAATCTCCCTTCAATATCCTTATAGCATCCTTCAATCTCCTCAAGAACTAGCAAGAAGCCCACTCAAAACCCTCCTAGCAAAGATGAGTGAAATGAGTGAAATGAGAAATAAAATGAGAAAAAAATGGAGTGATTGTTTTAATCCAAAGAAACCCTAGCCATACCTTTTGAACCCATTTGGAAACTTGTCTTGGTTCCCAATCACCAACAAAGGGGGGGGAAACACCCAATAACACCTCATTCGCACTGGAATGGTAGGGAGAGCTCGGGGAGCATTTTTTCCCTTCCCGAGAGTGTTTAGGGAGAACTTTAGGAGTACTCAAGGAGCGACGCTCCCTAAACACTCCCTAAATGAGTAGGGAGCGTGATTTAGTGGAAGGGAGGATGCCCCCTAAAAATGCTCACAGAAAGGAGCGTTCAGGAAGCGTGCTACCAAGAGCGCTTCCCAAACACTCC
>ML781324.1:508527-529467 GCA_009831015.1 Picea engelmannii | reverse complement strand
CTAGTGTTGTGATCAAACATTCATCCAAGGTAACCTGGAACCAACACAAGAAGTTTCTCCTAGAGGAGATGTTAGTTGTATCTGGTAAATGATTACATTAAGCATTTATCTCAATATGCTCTCATGCTACCAAGTATAATACTTTTCAAAGATTGCTACCTCAACTATAGTGTTTACTTGTAAACGGGTAGTTATCAACTTGTCATGTGCAACTTTGAATCTAATCAACTTAATTAATCAAACCTGGAACCTAGAATCTTGTCCTCAAGAATGAGTGTGTTGTTTTTCTTCCAAGTCTCCTTCACTCAAGATGACCAGTGCTTTCTTCAACCTGTCTTTTCTACTAAGACAATATGCTATCTTGACAGAGGGCTGGGTTAGAGAATAAACTCTACAATCTCAACTTTAATCAATATAATACCTTGACTTTAATTTTGACCAAAGGTTAGTATGATGGTCATAGCTTCAACATGCAACCTAGATCAAAATAATTTCATAACAAATAGATGGATATCAGAATAATAAAACTTGGGTTGCATCATTCCTCTAAATGTGTTGGATTTGAGATCCTTCTGAATCTATGGCATGAGATCCCTTCTCCTGCAAATACCTTTTAAGGCTTCACAGTTTAAACATATGTGAGTACATACCTCTGATAGTAGTGGCACCATCTGGTAGCAGCGGTAATAATTACCAACCCTTTAAAAACTTCAAGGGTGACTGCAACTGGTACTGCAGTTGATACTGCAATTGTAATTGATAAAGCAACTGATTTTGAAACTGCAACTTAGGGTTTTATGAGGAAACCCTAATTTTTCAAACTTCAAATTTTGAAATTCTGATCCAGGGACTAGATGCATTGGGCTGAGGCGAGTTTGCTAGAGCTGTTAGATTTCAAAAATTTCAAGTTTTTCCCCTTAAAACTTGACCTGCAGAAATCTGGACTGGTACTTCTGGTACTGGTTCTGGTGTCCTGGTTTTTCTGTTTTTCTGGTACTTTTGGTTTTTTGGTACCAGTCAAAAACTAGGGTTTGACTTTCCGAAGGCTTTGTCCATTGAAAAGGTGCGCTCAAGCTGCCAAAAGATTCACTAGGGTAGGGTGCACTTTTCTAGATGGTTTTTAGGAAAAACTTCCTCTCCAACAAAAAGCCCTAATTTTCTTGTACGGCAACAATGACGTTTTTGCGTATCCAGTGGAAGGTGCTCTCATTATCTTAGCTCTGATACCATGTTAATTTTTGAGCTATTATTATGTTTCTTTTCAATTTACTAGATAGCAATAGCATAGGTACGATCACAGAGAGAAACACAATCACAAGATACACAACATTTATCCTGGGAAACCTCCACGGGGGAGAAAAACCAGCCAAACTTCCTTAATATAGATAGTCAATACAATGCCAAGACAATAAACCAAAACACTAGAGAATATCCAACACTGAGCAATGCGCCTCTCTTTTCCTTCTTCTCCCAACTGCAGCTACCAAACTTGCGCACTTGATGAGCGAATGAGTGAGTGAGATAACGAGGCATTGGCTTCCTTTATTTATACAAGTTGGCAGGCGCTAGAAAGGTGTCTCTTCACTGGGCATGGCCGACTTGTCTTCTTAGTGGTTAAAACTACTTTAATTAGGCATGGGGACCGACTTCTTAATTTGCATAATACAATTAGGGTTTGACCAATCCACAAAAGAGGATTTGGTCAATCACAATGCCAGACATGATCAATCCACAAAAGGGGATTGATCAGATGAATAATAACTTAATAATAAATAGAATACTCTTTGTAGTTACAATATTTCAACAAGAAGCCAATCATTATCCTTCCAGATGCTCTCCCTAAGGTCCTGAGAGCAATGAAAAGCTACTCCATAAAAATCAAGGACCTTCTAAAACATATAACTAATAAGTGTCCCACTTGTTGGGGGGAATGCATTTTGCAGTTCCCTTTACTTTCCATTGCATATGACATTCAACGTGTTCCTAACTCCAAGGGGCATTGTGGTGCTCTTTACTTTCCATTGCACATAACATTCAATGTTCGAACCATAATAAATTAAAGGCAAGAGCTTGGAAAAATGTTGCATTGGAAAGGAAGTACGCAGCACACCCTTCACAAATGCACCCATAAATGAGACAATAAGAACCCTTGATATGTCAATAACCCCATGCCCAAAATTATTTCCCCAATCCACCTCACACTCATCACATGACCTGGATAGTGTTCCCTTGCGAAACATTCCTTAACTTAGGGATTGGATTACCCAATAGGGCACCATGACACCCCTCCCATACCTAAATTAGGCAAAACTTCTAAGGTCTTTGAGCATTTGTTTAATTTGAAAAGGGGGGTTTGATTCACATTTTTCGGTAGTTCTTGTATTAAATGTGGCTTACTTGGCATGATACTTGTGACTTGTGGACCCTTGAAGGGCATACTTGTTTGTCTTTGCAGGACCTTGCCCACATTACGGTCGTTGGACCCTGCATGAAGAAGATCATGACAGATGTTGGACCCCGCATGAACAATGCACCTAAAGGACAGAATTTGTAGGCACCTTGGCATCACCAAAGGACAAGGTTGCACCCTCCTCCACTTGGACGTCGGCATTTGGAAGCCTAAGACATCACCTCCTAGCCCTTGACGTCACCTTGGAGGGTTGGGGCTTGATGGATGAGATGGTTTCAAAGGTGGCTTGATAGGATGAGACCATGGCAAGGCACTTTGGGCATGACACATGGCCTTTAGAGGCCCAATGTCTCCCTCACCATGCATGACGTTGCACTTGGAGAGCCTAAGTCAACCTCTTAGGGCATGACATCACCCTTCTAGGGTTTTATTTCATGTAAAAAATTAAATTTTGTATATTGCAAGGGCAAGTTTAAGGGGTTAAATTTTGTATATTGCAAGGACAAGTTTAAGGGGTCACCCCTCTTATGTAGTGACATGACTTTTCATTGGAGTCTTTTGGGTGGCTAAGGTTTCCATAAATATATGGTTGGCCAAATTTCATTTTATTATCACAACTTCTCACCTTTTGTGAGAGAACACATCTGAAATTTTCGCTCTTTTAGGGTTATTGGCTCTTTTACCTTATGTGCTATCTCTTGGAGGTCAAGTGTGGATGCTTCTTTGCTGATTTTTGGATGGTATTTCTGCCATTAGGGTTTATTCTTATCATATCTTGGTGAAGTAAGTAAATTTCTGCAATTTTGTCTCATGCTATTAAATGTTTCATGTTGAATTTTACTTGTTCATATTGAAGATTTTGCTTGTTAAAACCCTAAGAGAGAAAAATAAGTGCTTCATACTCTCACAAGGTTGATTTCATCCATAAATTTGTGAAGGAAATCCTACCTCGGGTTAGACCCCTAAAGCCCTAAAGTGCTAGCACTTTAGGATTTTAGCCCTAAACTCTTGATTGTTGACCTAGGTGAAGCTGCAAGAAGAGAGAAAAGTTTCTAGGGCCCAAAAGTGTTTGCACCCTAGAAATTCTCCTCCTCAAGATTCAATCTCCAAGGCCCTAATGTGCTAGCACCTTAGAGATTGATTCCTACCTCTTGGTTGCATCTAGATCAAGTTCCAATACTAGTTGTGTTTGTTAATGTTTCATTGAAACCTGCAAAAGAGATCTAGTTAAAGCAAGTACAAACAAAGCTTATCAAGAAAGGAAGAGAGATTCAATATGGAAGAATGAGAAAATATATTCACACTACTCCAATGAGTTGATGATTGATACATAGATGATGATCAATATGATACAATGAATGAGTGGAATACACTCATATATAGGACATAACATTCCATAATAGCATAATGCATGCATGCATAATAGCATAATAGTGATGATCTAAAATAGAAAGTCTAAAATAGAACTAGTCAATTAAGAACTAGTCAATTAACTCCCACTGAACTAATGTGTCGAAGATAGAAATTTCTCCAACACCCCCCCTGAACATCACTATGGAGTAAAAATGAGTCCCAGCAACTAGGCCATATTAGGTACTCATGTACAATGCTACTAATGAACACTGAATAAAAATGAGGAAAGAGGTAAAACCAAGTGGTAACAAAAACCCCCTCAAAAGACAATGCATCAAAAGAAGAAAAGGCAGTTGTTGGGCAACTGTGTTCTTCACTGCAAGATGATCCCGCAAAGTCTGAAACTTATGCTCATTGAAAGTCTTCGTGAAGATGTAGAAATCTTTATGGATTTGATGAAGTCCTTCGACAACATGTCTAGCCTTGTACCTCTTGATCCTGTGGACCCATCTGCACCTGAAAATATTCCTTTACGGTGGAAGTGGAACCAAATGCCAAGTCTAATTCTTTAGCAGTGAGTCATACTCTTTCTGCATGGTTGCTTGACATAATGGATTTCACACAGCCTTATTGTAGGTATGCGGATCAATAGATTAAACCATATAACAATGCATGGCCATCGCAGGTTCCTCATGTTGAGATCGAGTCCTCCTCGAATCCAATGGATTCCCTACAAGGATACCTATTGCCTGAAGTATGAATTGTGCCTTCTTGGGCATCTACTTAAGCTTCAACACTGGCTTCTTATATGGTTGTACTACCTGCTTATTTTCATGTACAGAATCTGAGTGTATGGAATTACCTCTGATGTCTAAAACTGATGGAAGCACAAAAGTATCTGCATGTTGCACTAGAGGTGCATGCAAAGTACTCTCCTTATGTGTAAGTAGAAAAGAGGAGTCACCCTCAAAAAACTTAGTGAATTTATACAACCTTGACTTGTGATCCACCTCACCAATTGCAATGATGGAATTGTCATGCATGTCAAGTACAGAAACTGAGTCTGATGTAAATTCAACCTTTTAACCTTTCTGGGTGATCTGATAAACTGAGAGAAGATTCTTAGAAAGATTTGAAACATGTAAAACATTCTCAAAACTGTCATTATGGAGTTCCACTCTTCCCTCTCCTATTACTGCCACTAGCGTATCATCCCCCATGAGAATAGGAGGTCTTCAGCAGGGACTCAAAGAAGAGAAAACTTCCTCTTTTGTTGCCATATGATGGAATGCACAATAATCTATAATCCATGAATCAGATGAGGAATTAATTGCAACAAGAGCATGATGATTACCTTTCTTAGGAGCAGGATCTTCTTCCTTCTACTTCTTGACTCATTCTAGAATGAAGTTTCCAAGGTTGTTATGTTGAACTTCTTGTACCATAAGATCGATATGTTTCTTCATGCATGTGGATTCTTCATGATTCGGTTTATTGCAGTAAGTGCACTGCTTTCCCTCCTTCTTCTTCTTCTTGGAATCTGAAGAGTCTTTGGAACCTGAAGAATCGTTGAAGGGTTTGGAATATCCCTCCTCGTTCTGTTTCTCCTTCCCATTTTGTTTGGATGATCCTTTTCCATCATGCATGGTGAGTGCATGTGCTTTGGGATCCTTGATTAGGCCCATCTGAATGAGTTTTGTCTACTCATGTGCGAGAGAATCAATGAATTGATCCATGGTAGGCATCTTCCAATTTGTTTTTATTATCCACCAGTTTGCACAAGCTAGATTTTCTGAATAGCCGCCAGAGAATGAGCAAGCAATGCTCATATTTGCAGATTTAAGAGTTCAGCAGGTCTTATAAAAGACCCCTCTTTTCTGCATTTCCACCATTGTAATAAATCTCCTAAGTATGAGAGTTTGTAAAAGGCTATTGGCCACCCAAGACCAAGAGTGAGCACATACTTTGGAGTGTTTTTTTTACTTGTTAATTATTTTTTCCGCTTGCCTCAGTGAGCAGAAAAAAATAATTTCTAAGTTTTTTCACTCAGATGACTTAGCTCCAAACCCGGAGTATGCGCTGGCATGCAGGTTTTGGCATGGAAAATCCAATGTCTAGTGTCTAAATGTATATAAGCTCATACTAGGACATAGTGTCTAAGTCATTTGGAAATTGCGGCTAGGTTTGATAGGTTTTTTTAAGTTTTGGTGAATTAATTAAATTCCCGCAAAATTGGAATTTATTAATTCTGAGTCAATAAATGTAAAAAATATGGCATCACATGTTGTCAGATGCCATATTTACAGTCGTTTTCCAGTCCAAAGTATCATTTAAACCCCTATTTCCCATCTTTCGAGACTAAAAAGTGATTATTATCACTAAAAAATCAATTTTACTCTAAATTTACGAAAAAGGGGTAATTTAATTAATCTCTTAAATTTTAGGAGAATTGGGGAACATGTTTTTTTATGTCCCTAGTTGACTAAAGGCCTAAGGCGAGATAACTAAGGGGAGGTCGACTTAATTAGATGACATGGAGTTGGGAGGAGGTTCCAATGAAGGAACTCGACTCATTTTCCTAAGTGGTGCATTCCCAAACCCTAGCGCACTGATTAAGGGACCCACGCATCCCTTAACTCCCCCTCTCACTCAAACTCACTCCCACTCATCTCCCCTTACTCTCACTCCCACTCCCCTTCACCTTCCTCAACTCCCCTTCCACTCCACACTTCTCCACTCATCTCCCACACATCTACTGTTCAACTAGTGCACCACTCCCTCATCCTCACTCATTCCTTAAACCCTAAACCTAACCCTAGCGCATGCACACTTTGGAGTTATCACCTCCCATTCCTATATAAAGAAGGGTCGACCTCTCCAATAGTTAGACGAATCTTGGGCAAGAAAGCATTGTAATGTTGTATCTTCTTTGGAAATAATAAGGACTTTGGAGCTAGCTTTGGTGTGTGGACTCAAATGTGTGGATGAATGTTGGATACATGAGGTGATATTGTATTGATTTTGTGCATAGTATCTTTGTTATTTGGCTAATCATAGGGATATTGTTATCTAGATGGAGTAAGTTGTTTAATTTGTTTATTATTCAATGTACTTGTTGATCTATACTCAAACATTTCATTGCATGTGTGTTTTTGCTTAAACTAATGTGCTCTTGAAGATTTTGTGTAGAGAAACACCAAATACAAGAACATGCAGGTATCAGTATTGTAGGTAATACCAATCTTTTGGAGAGGCAAAGGAGCTCGGTTGCTTCCTTTTTTCTATCCAAAGAGTTCTCAAGGAAGGCATTCACCCTCTTCTTCAGATCAAGGAGAGTCCCATAGCTCGAATTTTCCATGCTCAAAGCAAAACTCAAAATTTTGATAAAACTCTTTCCCCTACTCTCTTTCTTTTGGTTGCATGTTGTTTGGAATAGCTTCAAAGTTCATTTTCAACATTTAAAGATTGCATGCATGTGTTTCCTAGATCTTATTACAATTTTATCAATTTTTTAGAGTAGATCTACGCATTTTTTCAAGCATTTTCTTGACCTTTTCATCTAGAGTCTAGGTTAAAGAATGTGTTTGATTTTAACTTCTTATCAAGCTGTTTACAGGTTTACTGTTTTCTGTCCTAAAACAGTAATCAGAAGTCACTAAAAAGAGCCTAAGTTAGGTTTGTTTAAAGCCTCAAAAAGCCCTAAAAATTACCTTTTTTGCCTTGGAGAAAATTTCAAAATTTTTGATAATTTTTTTTATTGTTTAGAACTCTTTCTTAGCTTGTTCTAAGTTGATTTACTTCTTGTTTTATTGCAGCAATTACAGATTCAATAGGAGACTCTGCCTGTTTTAGGCAAAAACAAGGCTTCCAAGGCACCCTGGGGGTTGTGACTTCATCAAAATGAAGTTTCTTTTTTCTATCTTTTCTTCTTGTACTCTCCTTGACGATCCAAAAATAAGGATCCCTCTTCTTCTAAAGGAGCTAAAAGTTCAAAGAGAACTCTAGTTCTCCATTGTAATAGTGCAATAAAAGCAGGCCCTTTGTGCCCAGTTTCTTCATCCCCTTAGGAGGATTTGTGTTGTGGTTTGTTTTTTTGTCCCTTAAAGTTGTGCATGCTTAAATCTAATAATCAATTACACAAGTCAAACACATCAAGCACACTACAACACTCTAACTTAACTTCATTATTGCAATTCGTTTCCTTCATTTTCAAGTGTTTTGTGTAAGTGTCTCATTTACAAAGCAGGGTGTGTGATCTATCTGTTTATTTCTATCAAGTAATTGAACCTTGCTAGTATAATTAGGGCAATCTTTGAGTGGTATTATTCCTCTAAAAACCTCTGCCCTGGGTGGAGTGTGTCAAGTCAACGGGTAACTCGCCTCGTTGGACCTGCGGCACACCCAGTTGGCAAGTTTTAAATTGGTGAATAATACATAAGGGGGCCAGAGACTTTTCACCAACTAATTACAAAATGTACCTTAATAAAATCTTCAATCTACACTACCCTCGACTCCCTTTAAGGCACTGGTTAAAATATACTTTCAATCTTTCTTATGTCAGCAATTTTACTTATGTTTGTTATCTAATTCTCTTAATGCTCTTGATTATTGCAGATGTTGTATCATTTGATGTATAAATATATCATGAGCAAATGTTCTTTATGATGATGAATGCTAAGTGGTAAATGATCGAATTTCATTTTCAGCAATAAACTCCTAGAATAAAGTATTTTCTTTCTTAGTTTAGAAAAGCCTTAATTTTATTTTTATAGGAACTACCCCCTTTGGCTTCGCTAGGAGTTAACCTAGACAGAGGAGTTGAGGATCAGGTGACAGCACCTTGACTCGAAACTTGCCCCCAAAGACACACCAAGTGGATTGAAGGTTTCTTCCACGATAACCCAGGTGTGTATTAGGACGACAACATTTTTGGCATCGTTGTTGGGGATAAACCTTTCTATTCACGAGTTACGACTTGTTTCTCCTTTTAGTTTTACTTAGTTTTCTTCTTTGATGCTTATAGTTTATCATAAATAGACTCAACCATCTGGCGACTCCACTAATTTCCAATTTAACTAAGTATTCTACTAGGAGGAACTCAGAAGGCCTACTTAACCTTATTCATGAACCTAAGAAGGTTTATCGAAGGAGGTTACCAAAGCCTCTTATTGTAGAGTACTTAGTCATTTAGGAACAGAGTCAATTTCTGATATACACTTGTTCTTTATTGATAAAAGCTCTACTTCAGAAATGGCTATCTATAATAAATGTGACTTTACTGCAATTAATAATTATCCGCATGCTCTCCTTGAAAAAGCCATAGAAAAACTTCCTAGTTTCTAGGGTAACAATGTTATATCAGCTAAAATGCATATCAAAGCTTTCATGAGATGTACTAACAAATGGTGTGCAGCTCATGATTATGAAGATGTCAAAATGAAATTATTTGTCTTATCCTTAGAAGATATTGCCTTAGATTGGTATGAAGATCTGTCTGAAAACAAATTCAAAACTCTCAAGGATCTTACAGATGCCTTCATTGAAAAGTGGGGGGAAAAGAAAGATCATCGTCAGTTGTTAGCAGCCCTCAACTCAATCAAGAAAAATGAGAATGAAACAATGGACGAATTCAATCAGAAGTTTAATGAACTTGTCTCTACCATGCACTCAGACATCAAACCACCAACAGAAGCTATATTGATTTACTATATAGAGGCCTTTGGAGGGGAAATGAGATACCAGCTTAGAGATAAGGAACCCCGAGACCTCAAGTCCGCTCAAGATATAGCGGTCAAAATAGATAACAATATGCAAGCATTTGGCAAGTCCAACATTCTTGGTTTCAATAGAGGAAGCACTTCTAGGCAAACAGAGGCTAAGGACAAGGCTACAGCTGCAGCTGCAGCTTCCAAAAATAAAGACCCGAATTTCGACCCCCTAAAGGTGGTTACTGAGATGGTCAAACGAATGGAAGCTACCCATGCTACACAGCTTAGTGCCATGCAAAATAGGTTGATAGCAATGGAAAGGTCACAAAATAACATGTTTCAACGTAGACAAAATAATGAAAGGTGGCAGAGAAAAGATTCCCCTCAAGACAAAAGGTCGCCCAAACAATTAGAGTCCAATAATGTGGTTCATGAAGAAGCACCACCTTTCTGCAGAGCATGTGAAGACTTTCATGAGGAGGCTACTTGTCCAATATTTTTGTCAGATTAATGAACAAGGCCTTCCTCAAACAAGCAACTATGTAGGTCAGCCTAGAAATGTCAACCACATCAATACTTTTGGAGAATCTCATCCTCTATCTATGGATTATTGGCTTCAAATGGAAGAGAGAAGTGAGCCAACACAAAAGGTGGCTGAGGAATATGATAATGTGACTAAACTATATGGTCACAAACCTACAAGTGAGCAGATCTTAGAAATGGAAAGGCACAGAGGAATTGTTTACCAGAGGAAAGGAAGAGAAGGAACTAGCAACTCTCAAACAAACCTTCCAAAAGTAACTACTCCTATACAAACTCCAACTGCTAATTTAAATATTGATCTAGGTAGTTGGATAACAAATGCAAAGGTATTGGTTTCAGTGTCAGATCTCCTCATATTTCCTTCACAGAAAGAAAAGCTTTTGCAAGCTATAGATCCTCCACGCAATAAAGTTATTTCAAGTAATAAAGTTGTTCCAAGTAAAGTTTCTCCAAAAGAACAAGAAAAGATTGTGGAACAACATGAAGATCCTCCAGTGGTCTTAACTAGTAGAGATAGGAATAAGGAAGAAAATCCTCCTTTCTTTGTCTCACTTGAAAAAAACGATCAGTGGCTACACAACTGCATGTATGATTCAGGGGCTTCATCAAATATTATCACAAAAGGGATTATGCAAAGGCTAGGTCTAAAGATCACAAGGCCTTATCAAAATGTGTGTGCCATGGACTCAAGGGAAATAGAAACACACGGAATAATTAAAGATCTCCCAGTTAAGCTAGCATTCCATCCTAGCTTTGATTTCAAAATGGACGTCCTTGTCATAGATGTGCCAGACGCATGGGGGATGTTATTATCTAGGAAATGGGGAGAAGCAATGGGTGGTTTTTTGAATATGGATTTAACTTTTGCTACTATTCCATACACTCCTCCTTCAACTGAAAGCTTCAGACTCTTTAGGGAAAAGGAAAGAAAGTATCACATAGAAGACCCTAAAGATCAATTTAATGAGTTTCTTTGCCAAGTGTCAGATATGGGTGACTTCTCCATCTACTCTAACTTCTTAGCTCCAGCTCAAGAGAAGTTTAAAGATGAAAAAGTCAGCAATAAAGCATGGAAAATGCATTTTGACGGAGCTCACTCAAGATCAGGCAAAGGGGCAAGCATTGTGTTAAATTCTCCAACAGAAAAAACTTACAACTTTGCATTCAGACTCAAGTTTGATGCAACTAATAATGTGGCAGAGTATGAGGCACTTTTGCTAGGCTTAGAAATCGCTAAGGACATGGGTATCAAAATTCTCAATATAAAGGGCGACTCAGACTTAGTGATTCTCCAAGCTAAGAACAAGTATGCATGCAAAAGTGAGAGGCTTAGAAGATATACAAATGCTATATGGGATACCATGGAATCTTTTGATGCCATAGACCTTATTGCTATCCCAAGAGATCAAAACAGTCTAGTTGATAGTCTAGTTGTAGCAGCTTCTACCCTCCAGCCCTCAGAAAACTTAGTGAAAGGTGAAGGTAAGTTGGAGATAATATTTAGGCCATTTGTCCCAGATAATGCTGACAATTGGCGGGTTTTCAAAGATGATAAACAGATTCTAAGGTTCATCCATAACATGAATGAATTTTCAGATTTTAATGTTAGCTACAAGGAGGAAGGCAAGGAATATATGGAGGAAGATAATCCCATCAAAAACCCAGTACCCAAAGGTATAGCTGCCCTAGAAGAAATTTTTGACAGGCATGACATGTACAAAAAGAAAAAAGAAACAATAAAGCCTGAAAAATATATTGAAATAAACATTGGCACAGAAGAAGTCCCAAGAATGATAAAAATTGGAAAAGTAACCACAGAAAAGGAAAGGAAGGAATTAATTAGTCTAGTCCGAGAGTATAGGAATGTGTTTGCCTTCACCTATGATGAACTCAAAGCATACAAAGAATATGTGTTTCAACACACTATCCCTCTCAAAGATGACACAAGACCTTTCCGACAAAAACTTAGGCGAATAAATCTTAAGTTGGCACCTCTAGTTCAAGCAGAGTTAAAAAAGATGTTGGATGCTGGAATCATTGCTCCAACCAGACATTCTTCTTGGTGTTCCAATTTACTGGTTGTCAGAAAAAACAATGGAGGGATTAGACTATGTATTGATTTTAGAAATTTGAATCGTGCATGTATTAAAGACAACTATCCCCACCCCACCATGGAAACCCTACTTCAAAGGGTAACTGGTTCCAAGATTATGTCCATGTTGGATGGCTTCTCAGGCTATAACCAAGTTTTGGTGAGGAAGGAAGATCGGAACAAAACTACCTTCACCACTCCTTAGGGCACCTTTGAATATCTAAGAATGCCTTTTGGCTTGCTTAATGCGGGTGCCACTTTTCAGAGGGCCGTGGATTATGCCTTTCATGAACTAATGGGCAAAATCATAGAAATCTACCAGGATGACTTAACAGTATTTTCCAAGAAAAGATCAAATCACATAAGTCATCTCAGGCAAGTGTTTGAAAGATGTCGAACATATGGTATCTACGTGAACCCAGCTAAGTCCATTTTGGGTGTTGACGAAGGCAAGCTGCTAGGTCACATCATAGCAGAAGATGGGGTGAAAATGGATACTGAAAGGGTCAAAGCCATACAAAAAGTTCCTTTACCCCCAACCAAGAAAGCCCTTCAATCCTTTCTTGGATAGATAAACTTCGTCAGACGCTTTATTCCTAACTTAGTTGAGTTAATGAAACCACTCCTTAAACTATTAAAGAAAGATGCTAAGTATGAGTGGTCAAAAGAAGGAAAGATTGTTTTCAAAGCTATCAAGGGTGCAATTGGCAAATCACCAGTGCTAATTAGTCCTGATTATTCAAAGGATTTGCAAATCTTTTCCTTTGCTTCTAAGGATACTATTGCAGGGGTTTTGCTCCAAAAGAATAATGAGGGTCAGGAGCAACCCATTGCTTTTATGAGTAAGGCACTACAAAATTCAGAGCTTAACTATACTAGTATGGAAAAGCAAGCATATGCCTTAGTCAAATCTCTCAAACATTTACGAGTATACATAGGGTACTCAAAGATTGTGGAATATGTCCCTCACGCAACAGTAAAGGATATCCTTGGTCAGCAGGATTGTTTGGGAGATAGAGGAAAGTGGGTTTCTAAAATACAAGAGTATGACTTAGAAATAAAACCCACTAAGTTTATTAAAGGTCAGGGTTTAGCTCAAATGCTCACCAAAGGAAATGAACAAGTGTTGGACTTAGTATGCCAAACCAATCAAACTAGGCCAACCTTGTCATCAGAGCTTCAAAAGTTAGAACAACACCAATGGTATGCAGATATCATATACTTTCTCTCAAACCTTACTTGCCCAAGTCATTCGATTGGTCACAAGAGGAGGGCTCTAAGGTTGAAAGCAGCAAAGTATTGTATCATTCAAGATGGCTTGGGGTGGAAGAACCCCGATGGAGTGATACTCAGATGTGTTGATGAGCTAGAGTCTAAGAAACTTTTAGTTGACTTCCATTCAGGTTTTTGTGGTGGACACTTTGCGGCCAAAACTACCGCCCAAAAAATCCTCAGAGCAGGTTATTATTGGCCGACCATTTTCTCAGATGTACACAAAATGGTCAGGGGTTGTCAGCAGTGTCAGCTATTTTCAGGGAAGCCTTGCCTCTTCAGCCTGTGGTTGTCGAAGCTCCTTTTCAGCAATGGGGGCTTGACTTTATAGGTAAGTTCAAAGATAATTCAAGTAATGGTTTTACTTGGATAATCACAGCCACTTACTATTTCACTAAGTGGGTAGAAGCAATACCCACTAAGCATGCAACCGACAAAGTAGTCATGGATTTCCTTGAAGATAGGATAATCACTCGGTTCGGTGTGCCCGCCAAAATTACCACTGATAATGCCAAGGCCTTCAGTTCTACATATTTATCTGCTTTCTGTTTTAAGTATGGCATTGTGTTGTCCCACTCTTCAAACTATTATCCCCAAGGTAATGGTCTTGTTGAATCCAGCAACAAAAACTTAATGAATATTCTTAAGAAAACGGTAGGGGATAATAAGAGGTCATGGGACAACAAAATAGAGTTTGCATTATGGGCGGACAGGATAACCAAAAAGTGTTCCACCGATAAAAGCCCCTTCGAACTTGTCTACGGTCTTGATGCCACCTTGCCAATTCACTTTCAGCTTCCAGCGTATCAGTTTGTTCAAAAATATGGTCTAGATGAAGATTTCCAATAGAACAGGATTGATCTGTTGATAGAGTTAGATGAAATCAGACAGAAAGCTTTGGATCAGAGCATAAAAAATCAGGATAAGGTAAAGAGGACTTTTGACAAGTCTTCATGGCAAAGAGTCTTTCAAGATGGGGACACGGTCCCTCTTTGGGATAAAAGAAGGGAAAAGCCAGGCAGCCATGGGAAGTTTGACAGCTTATGGACAGGTCCATATATTATACAGGGTTCAACTGGCAGAAATTCATTCTATCTAAACAGGTTGGATGGTGAGAATTTGGCGCTACCATTCAACGGCCAACTTCTCAAGTTGTTCTTCACAGAGGTCATCTGATGCCCATGGGGGCATCTACTGTATCATACTTTCTAACCCTTATCTCTGTACTTTATGCTTTATCTTTTATGTACATCATTTATTTTTGTATTATATGCACATGTATACTAGCACCCTTGATGTACATTATGCACATGTATATATGCTTTGTTGTATTATATGTATTTGTACTTTATCATTTGCAAATTGTGTATAATGTTGGTTTTTATATGGATATGATATCTGACATGCGTCAATGATGCAAGAAGCATAATTATGGATTCTCGCATGGTCTCCTACAGATTTATAGATCAACCACACGTCCCCATATGGGGCCAATGTTATCCACCAGTTTGCAGAAGCTGGATTTTCTAAAGAGCCGCCAGAGAATGAGCAAGCAATGCTCATATTTGCAGATTTTAGAGTTCAGCATGTCTTATAAAAGACCCCTCTTTTCCGCATTTCCACCATTGTAATAAATGTCCTAAGTATGAGAGATTGTAAAAGGCTATTGGCCACCCAAGACCAGGAGTGAGCACATACTTTGGAGTGTTTTTTTCTACTTGTTAATTATTTTTTCTGCTTGCCTCAATGAGCAGAAAAAAATAATTTCTAAGTTTTTTCACTCAGATGACTTAGCTCCAAAGTCGGAGTATGTGCTGGCAAGCAAGTTTTGGCATGGAAAATCCAATGTCTAGTGTCTAAATGTATATAATCTCATACTAGGACATAGTATCCGAGTCATTTGGAAATTGCGGCTAGGTTTGATAGGTTTTTTTTAAGTTTTAGTGAATTTATTAAATTCCCGCAAAATTGGAATTTATTAATTATGAGTCAATAAATGTAAAAAATATGGCATCACATGTTGTCAGATGCCATATTTACAATCGTTTTCCAGTCCGGAGTATCATGTAAACCCCTATTTCCCATCTTTTGAGACTAAAAAGTGATTATTATCACTAAAAAATCCTTAAACTTGTGTCTCATTTTCCACAAGAGCCTTAAACTCTTTAAATTTTTTAAAGACTTCAGATTTCTTCCTAAGGAAATAAATCCATGTATTCCCTGAAAACTCCTCTATAAATGAGACATAGTACACAGATTTACCCAGTGATGGAATCGTCACAAGTCCAAACACATCATTGTGCACCAACTGTAAAGTCCCCCCTACCCTCGTAGCACCAGAGGAGAATCTTACCCAATTCTCCTTCCCATACAAGCAATGTTCACAGAAATCAAGATCCAGAGAGCAATTCGACATACCTTCAACCATCCCCTTACCATGTAGTACTCGAAGCCCCTCCTCTCTAATATTCCCTAGTCTTTGATGCCACAACATAGTCTTTTCTCCAGAGGCTACGAGATTTTTTCCTTCTTCGGCTCTCTCAGGAACAACGAAACTATCGCACCTGTCACTAATAGTGCTTCCCAACAGCTTATACAGAGTTCCAATCCAAACTCCCCTCAACACCACCATTGCTCCTTGAACCATCCTGCAGGTTTCCTTTTCAAACACTATTTTTACACCTACATCATCCATCTTTCTTACAAAAATCAAATTCCTGGCCAATCCTAGGATGTGCAGAACACCAGGGAGTGTTCTAATCCTACCATGCATGAGCTTCGACTTGACTTTTCCTCATCCTACAATTTTGGCTATCGATCCATCTCCTAGAAAACATCACCCCATCATACCTTTCATACTCGCAAAACCACTCCCTATCAGAAGTCATATGAAAGGATGCACCAGAGTCAACCAGCCATGCCTCATGATCTACATGTGTGCTTGAAGAAGCCAAGTACACATCCCCTCCATCTGCGGAGGTTTTTGCTTCTGTAGAAGGGGCATCATCAAATCCCTTCCCTCTCTCAACACTTTTGGATCTACATTGTTTCTTCTAATGCCCTTCTTTTCCACATCTCTAAATTTTCCTTTTCTTTTAATTTTTGGTTTTATCAAGCAATCTAATGTTCCTTCAAGATTAATTATTGATTTAGATTGCTAGATCCGAGTTTAATTTTAATTGTTAAATCTTTTCGCTTGGATCTCACTTGTGCTAACCTTTTATCTCATGATACATAATCTTTAAGTTGGCATAACTAAGCTAGCTTAGCTAGCTGAAATTTTTGGGTGTAGATCTTGTCTCTAACTTGCTGCATTTATAGATCTAACCTATCTTTTGCAATAAACTCTAATGTGTTGAATTCACACATCTTTAACTGAGTTTATCACATTTAAATATAATAATGGAAAATACATAATTTTAATAGCACTAAACATGCTTTCATTTTATTAACAAGGGTTTCATGTTTTACTCACAACATTGGATCATTTTTGGGTTTATTACACCTATGATAAACAATCAATGCCATTGGTAATGCAACACTACGCTCATTAAGTAAAACGAGTTAAGGTTCTAGCATGTTAATTTTATGGTTTAAAATTATGATGTGAATGCTCTACATATTTCAATGGTCAATGTTTGGCTTAACTTTCCAATTACTTGCAACGTTTTAGCATTGTTATCATAGAATTTGTACTTGTGCAAAGCCCTCCGCAAGATCTCAATCTTGTGTAAAGGTATCTACCACTATCACCTAAGCAGATACTTCCCTCGTTTTAGTGAAGGAAAGAGATCCAACACTAGGGAGGCTTCTCTAGTCACCTCAAGGGATCAAGTAGCAAGATTAGACAAGCCTACAACCCCCTATCTTGGTCACTTAGATGTGATAGGCTATGTCTAGGGTAGGTGAAAGGAAGAATTAGATTGAACGAGGTAATTGGGCAACCTGTATGACACAATAAACTTTTCAATGCATAAAATCATCAATTACCAAGTTATATTGCATATCAATCACCTTTAGACACCAGATATGACATAAAACCAATTGTTGTTGTAAAATTGCAGTAGTAAACCAGTCTATATCGGCAATAAGTAATTTATAACAACAATAAGAAAAACAACCGAGAAAATTAGCAAATTAGTCTTAGAATTTAGCTTATAACAAGGTTGTAGCCTAAACATTCTACGTTTTGGCTCTTCTCCGACGATATTTTCAGGGGATATTTGCTCGAAATCCGGTGAGAAATTGTTAGATCCCTAGATTTGAATGATTATTTCTGTATAATCTGAGTGCCCCGGAGATTTTCAGCATGTTGAATCCATTTATGCATTTAGAAATGGATTTTAAACAACAAAAAATAGTGATTTCATGCAGATTTATGTCGTCGGATTCCGACGAAAAAAGCCAAAATGTAGAATAGTTAGACAACGCCTATAACAAGGAGAACAATATCCAATTGCTAAATAAGATTTCCGATCAAGTTTTGCCACAATATTAAGTAGTATTCAGCAATAAATTGCAACCCTAATGGTTGTAGCATTCACTTTATGACAGCAGCAAGTTATCCAATGAATATGCAGAGCGTTGAAGTACAATTAGCATGCCAGTGAAGTCATAAAGCTAATTTAAGTGAGGATTTGGAGAGTTGTTGAGAGTATAAAGCATCACAAACAATAAGACTAGTGCCATCTACTTCTTTGGGCAATGGAGTCAAGAAGAATGAAGCTTTGAACCCTAAGGTGCAAGCCCTTATGGACCTTGGGATCAAAACCTACAAGAAAACAATCCCTAGGGTGCAAACCCTTCTGGACCCTAGTTGTCGTTTTCTTTCTTCTAGAGCATCTAGTTCAAGGATCAACTGGACTAAAGTCAAAATCCTAAGGTGCAAACCCTTATGGACCTTAGGTCTTCGAATTTAGCTAGAGACTAGTCTTGGAGTGCAAACCCTTATGGACCTTAGAACTAGGTCACTAAATTCTCTCACAAACTTGGACTCTTATGGTCCCTTCCTAGGGTTTTACTAGAACAAACTATCCTGCAACAAGATAGCAATTATCACATTATACCATGAACAAACATCTCGACTTGAAGAGGAACACTTACCAATGCAAGTTGTTGTGCAAAAAACACCCTGGTTTCAACATTCATCCATCCAAAAATGAAAAGCATCCACAAGATCTTTACCGCAAAAGGTGCGCACAAGACTCCACGAGAGAATAAGAGGTAGAGCAAACTTTTCTAAGAGAGCTCTCTCACAAGTGTGAGCAGTTGTGATGATGAAAAATGATTTGAGTGCTAGCCTCATTTATATGATGTAACCTTCACACATTTGTCCACATAATAAAGTAAAATGACAATAATTCATGATACAAATAACATTATGTCCACATTATGCCTGGGTTAGAAATGGCATTATGCCTAGGTCAATATCAACTTGTGAGGATTTTATCAAAGTACTTTTCTAGTGTTGGGGTCCTCCTTTGGAAAGGTTTAAGGATATTTTCACGACAACAATTCAAGATCAAGAAGAGGATGAAACTATTGGGAACAATGAAATTCAAGAAACATTCACTTTGTTTATTATTAAAAATCAAGAGTGTGAAAAGAATTTAGATGAAGTATCCTCTCATGGTATTAATGAAGAAGATTTTGATAAGAATTTAGAGGATGAATTGATTCCCCTATACCATATAGATGTGGAGTGTCATATTTGCGAGCCATTAGTATGGACGAAGCTAGAAAACAGGAGGAGGCATCCATGGCATATAACATAGAAAATCATGTTGAAGAACCACCTATTATGGATATAGATGAAAAGTCTTCTTATAGTCCCACTGAAGAACAAGCATCACCTTATGAACATATTGAAAATTAAATTCACGAAGAAAACCTTAAAGAAGAACACTTGGATGATTGGATTGAGGTTTTCCATGAAAGTAAAAGGGAAATTGATGCTTTGTTCCTTGAGTTTCAAAGAAATCCTTCATATGAGTTGGGGCTGAAATAAGCAAGTAAGATAGAAGAAAACAATTACATGTTAAACTCAATAGAAAATCAAGAATCTATGCAAAAAGATGTTTCCATTTTTCCATTAATTGAGGATGTTTCCACTTTACAATGTATCCACTGTCTCTAGTAGGGGCCTCTAGCAGCATGCCCTCACTTTATACAATATACAAGCCAATGATGTCTTGCCTAGTTTCAATGCAACACACTAAATCTTCAATAGAAAATCCCCAATCATGCATATCCTTGTATTATATGTTGATAGGTCCAAGCTCATCACTTCCTACTTTCATCCTCTGGAAGGTTCATGCCACAAGAGGCCTTGTCAACATGTTACCACTATGAGATCCACCAAGTCCTACAGACATCAAAGTCCCCCACTAGCAATTAGCACAAAGCTCATCAACCTTTTCTTGACCTTGGATGCTAGGACAATGGTTTGGTGACACCATATTAAACACAATTTCAATGGTTCTTATTGTAAAAAGGTTTCTGTTATGACACCCTACTTATAGTCCTCACCCCTTTTTACCCATTTCGGTTCTCTTGTGATTCAATATATTTATTCTACATCTTTATGTATTACATTGCTTGTAAAATTTCTGGCACTACTTTTTGTTGAAGATGCTTCTGGAACTCCTAGTGTACGCTCCACTCATTGTACTTCTTTGGCAATCCCATTGGCTATGTTTTTCTATTGGTGGATACTAATGTTTAAACTAAAATTAAAATCAAATACTATAGTAAGATTCACAGAGTGACCCAACTCAGTTTGTGTTTCACAAGTCTCTATATACAAAACAACAAACGTTTCAAAAGTAGGGCCAAATGTAACCATCAACACAACTACTTGTCAGTCAACATTTGATTACAAAATACATAAAGACACTGCCTTGTCACTTTACATTAAACAACTAAGCATATCAATCTCATCTTTATTACAATAAGGTTTATTAATCAAGATTTCAAGATAATCTATGATGCATATCATGCCTTTTAGTCAATGTTCTGAACCCTACAACCTAAGGCTCATAAACAAGAAAAACATTCATAGGATCAAATAACTTCAAATTGTAAGTGAGGCATGGATGACTACAGATTAAGGCCACTAATTCCCTAAAATATTGTCAATAAGTTCAACACTAACTAATGTGCCTTTAAAGGTATAGTGTGAAACAATCGTTCCACATGCAATAACATTAAAATGGTCTACCAAGTCAAAACTACATCATTCCCATTCACAATAGCATTCTGATATGCAATCATAGAAGAGACTTCACAAGTATTATTGCTCATTCTCCTAAACAAATAAGAATAACATGTCATTACATAATCATATTTTCATTATCGTGGACAATATGAGAAATCAAAATATAAGACAAGTACTCACAAACACAAATATCATGGTACAATTGTTAAGGTCCTAACCCGCACATAGGTAGATTAATGTATTTGGATGTAATAAAGGTCAATATTAATAAGGCCTTTCAATAAAATAGAATAAGGCGGATGTAAGAAGACCTAATAGAAGCTTCCGCTTCTAGAAGGATCTTCCT
>ML781324.1:415728-432274 GCA_009831015.1 Picea engelmannii | reverse complement strand
TTCCGCACAACTTGGTTTTGGTTTCATTGCATTCCAATGATTTCTGTAATTTTGAGTTATTATGGGTCATATCTTAATTAATTTCACTAAGAAGGTCATAATGGGCATATTACTTGGAGAAACCTCTTAGTGTAATAGCTCATTGGAATCGGGAAGAAGAGCACTACAGGATAAAATGATGAGAAGTGACTTTCAGTGGCCGAAGAAGCCATAAGGATGGATAAATCACTTTTTAGAGGTAAAATGATTAATTAATTAATTAAGTGATTTAATCAAGGAATAATAAAATAAAGTAAAAGTCACTTGGAGGGAAAAGGTCAACAACGAATTAGGGTTTCAGTAGTGAATTAGGGTTTTGGAAAGCTATAAGAGAAGAGTCAACGACCTAATTCATTATTATGCAGATTATGCCTTGTCATTGAGGAGAAGAGGCGCATCTCAGGAGAGATAGTTCAGTGGATTCCAGGAGGAAGACACCAATTGGCTGATTTCGGTGTTGAGAGACACACCCTAGTCACCGGGAAGATCATTCAGTTCTTCCATCATTCTTCAGCAGTAGTTACACAGTGTTCAGCAGCAAGGGCGCATTCATCTAGAGTGAGGACGCAACTTCTGAGAGGGTTTTTAATCGACTTATCCCATACAAGGAGAATTCTGAGATTTCCCTCCGACCCATTTGAGAGGAGGGCAAGGCACATCTTTTGCCTGGTTCCTCATCAGAGTCCGACGGAGGAATCAACTGGGACGCATTTTCCAGACTTGGACGTGCAACACTTTTGGTGGGCACATTTGGGGTTCCAGAGCGAGCATCAAACCAGATTCAGGGAAACCTTTCCGACCCATTTCCTAGTAGACCAAGGCAATCTTTGTAAGACATATCTCGTCCGATTCCGACAGTGGAATCACTAGGATGCATTTTGCCAGAAGAAGAGGGGCGCATTCCCCCAAGGGTATCCATCCGGGGTCCAGACTCATCAACAGAGGGGTCCGACAGATACCAGTACTGAGGACTAGAGCAGGGCGCATCATTTGGGACAATTTCCAGGCCATTCCGAGAAGTATAGCTCCCAGGGCGAACTTTCCAAACTTCCAGTAGTTACCGTCAGAGTTGCCATAGTTCTAGCGCATCCATTGATCCCGCAGTGGTCACATATTCCGGGTATTATCTTTAGTTGTTTATTTATATTCCGGCTAAGATCCTTTTGTCTTTTTTATCTAGCCGAGTGTTGTCATTTTTATTCAGCCGCATTCGGCCTTTGTAATCCGCAGAGATATCATAATATAAACTTTACAGTCCGTTGTCGCATTTATTATTTGTATGACCATTTATATGCTGTAAACGATTGATCCTACACACACATTATCAGCGTTTCCTAGACTAGCCAAGCCAGGAACATTACAAAAGTCCTCTAAAAAGTGCATAATGTCCTGGGATCAAGCACAAAAACTTCCTCTCCAAGATCAAGTCAAATGTGCATCACAGGCAACCAAACCAATCAAAGCCATATTATCAAGTAAGTCCAACAATCACAAGGTTCAAGAGTCCTTAGAAGCATACAAAGTAGGCCATCATTTAATACATAAGCAATTCACATTAAGTATCCACTGCAAACCTCACATCAACTTAAGACTTTATGCAATTTGGCAAGTTTAGGTATGGGAGGACCATCAAAAGATCCTATTAGATGTGCCAGTACCCAAGTAGAGAGATATTTCCCGAAAGAACCAATCAGAGATATGTAATGAATGTGAGATGGTTATGGGGTTTACTTCTAGGCATGGGGTCATTAACATGCAAGACAAGGTTTGGACTCACCTCCATGAGTGCCTTTGTAGAGGGTGCACTTGGCACTTGAGTTACCCTTTCCTCGACGCTTTTTGCATTCCAAACCCCTTATTTGCTATGACAGACTTAGGCTATTTGTACTATTTCCTTGGCCTCCAAGTTTTGCAAACCAAGTAAGGAATTTTTCTTTCGCACTCTAAATATATTTGTGACCTTATTCGAGGCTTTCACATGAAACATTCTAACCCAACCCCTTCTCCCTTCCAGTGTGGAGTCAAACTTACGACCACCTGTACTTCTCCCGAAGTTGATGCCACTTTGTACCGTCGGTTAGTTGGTAGTCTATTATATTTGAGTCCATACCCATCCTAATATTTCCTTTGTTGTTGTCCTTGTTGCTTGGTATATGCAAACACCCCATGAAAGTCATTGGAAAGATGCTAAAAGGATACTTCGTTATGTCTGGGGTACAGTTCAATTCGGGATACATTATAGCTCAAGGGGAACTCCTTTATTGGTTGGTTTCACTAATTCAGATTGGGTCGACGACCCTAATGATCGAAAGTCTACTGCAGGTTATGTTTTCATCCTTGGTTTAGGACCTATTACTTGGGCCTGTAAGAAACAACAGGCTATTGCTCTTTCTTCAACAGAAGAAAGTATCGAGAAGTAGTTAATGCAAGTCAAGAAGCCTTGTGGCTTCGACAGATCCTTTCAGAGTTTGGATTCCAGCAGCATCCGACAACCCTTTGGTGCGATAATAAGAGTGCCATCAAGCTCACCAAAAACCCAGTTCAACATCAACGCAACAAACACATCGAGCTACACATGCACTTCATCCGAAAGGTCATTCATGATTGAGTTATTGAAGTGCTCTTTTGCCCCTACAAAAGATCAAGTTGCAGACATTTTCACAAAGTCTCTTACAAAAGTGAAGTTTTCCAAACTTCAATCTATACTAGGAGTTCAGGAAGTTGTCATTAAGCGAGGATAGGCTTTAATGCCTCCTTCCTTCTCCTATTTGTGTCTCCTTTGTAAATCCTTCAATCCTATCCCAAGTTGTACTTAAGGGGTGATGTTAAGATATTTAGACACTTAGGAGTTAGTTAAAATCAACTTGGTCTAATGTGTCGTTAGGTAAAAAGTGTGTTTCTTTAGTATGCATTTCTAGTTAGGTAATCTGATGGTCACGATATGTTCCCAACATAGAGTGATCCAATGGTTCATGTTCTCCTCGATCTTACCAACTACATTGATTTGTGGCTTAACACTCGATTGGTCCATGATCTCTATTTAAAGAGCATGGAGGGTCATTTGTCGATGATCGATTGTGAGAAACTCTCTTGTAAATCTATCTGTAACATTTTCTTTTGCATTAATAAATTGCTCCAAGGTCCTTAGCTTCAACACTTGACTCCCGCAAGTGTCCAAGATGTTTCTTTCTATCCTCCTTCTCAATAAATCACCTCTAGGGTAAACCCTAGGTTCTTTGCCTCCTTTGGGTGAACCCTAACCCTAGAACAAACTTGAACTTCCCCAATAACCTAGCACTCAACACAAAGAGAGATGATACAATGAAGAATACACAAGAGAGAGAGAGACTAGTGCACTACTCTCCTCACATCTCTAACACGCAATGAGGAATGGATAGTGAGTAAAAGGACTGTCTCCTTCCTCTATTTATATTTGAGGTAAAGGAGCCAACAACATAAAGGAGGCCTTGTTACCGCTCAAATCCTCACCCAAGGTGTTTAGAGTCCTAATTCACATGGTGAAGACCTAAGAGCGACTTGGAGAGGTTACCCAATGTCACCTCAACAACCCTCTCCCACTCTTTAGGTTGCCTCTTCTCCAACTCAAGGGAGGAATCTGTAAGATAGTCTAAGTCTAGCAAAATATTAAGAATGAAATGGTCATTAAGACTTGAGTTAGATCTGATTTTATATGCAGACTTTTAGTAACAAAATCCAGATCCATATAAAAAGGTTAAGTCTAATATGGATGATGCATTCAAGATTATTTTCTCAGACTTATATGAAATCTGGATAATGATAATTTCAATGTAATTTTCAGACTTATAAAACAGAAAATTAAAGTATAAATTTTGAAGATTTTTGAGTGGTTGGAAAGAAAGATTAGTGCCAAAACATCATTGGACTTATGGGGTCTATGATGCAAGGTCTTATGAGCTTTCTTCTCTGAAAAATAGGGTTGTTTACAGCTGAAATAAGCATGTTACAGCCATCTATTTATTGTTGTTTATAAATTGTAGAATACAGATCTAGGTCCTAATGATAGAACATTCATCAAGCATATAATAGGAGGGTGTTTATAACTAAAAGTAGATAAAGTTTAGCAAATTCTAACCATGAAATTTGACTTTAATTCAACAGTTTCAGCCATTAATTACACAGAATTTTCAAGAGGAAATCAGCCATCCATAAATTCACTTAAACTGGGAATAACAATACCCGGATCAAGCTCACATTGACAAACTTGAAGAGATGAAAATCCCATCCTTTGTATTCAGCAAATTAGATCCAATCACACAAGCCTCAAGCTCCAAGCAAACTACAATAGTATGCAAACAATAGTCTAGTCACTAGTGTTTCTCCACAAACTTTCAACAACAATTACAAATGGACAAGCCTCTACTATATAGAGTTTAAGCTCAACAACCTCCATAATAAAATAATAATATCATCTTTAGATCTATCTAACAACTCTTATCCTTCAAGTAACTTGAGAGGACAAGTCAAACAATATATAAAATAATAGTGGTCATGCCACATGTACATTTCTCCAAGCATGAGAGCTCAAGTAGTTGGTGTGCCCTCCTAAGCATGATAGAATAATGAACTATAGCTCCAACTACCTCCTCAAATCAAACAAGAGGAATGTATCAAGAGGTCAAACAAGTGATAAAATAATCCTCCAAGTGGTGTGCCCTTCTATATCCATAGTGTCTTTGAGCTGTTAATTGTTTGATATAGTGATCTTTGATGCACATGCTTAGATGGCTTATTTATTCATTGGATTCACTTATCATGATGTTATGACTTGAGATCCTTGGAGGGCGTGCTCATTTGTCTTTGCAGGGCCTAGTTGGTGGACAATTTTGGGAGAACAAGCCTAGCTTGGGCTTCCATGGGGCCATAAACCCACAGGTTGGATGCCAAGGGCCCGCATGTCGGATGAGAAAGATCAGACTTGGAAGGCCTTGATGATGACTTGGACGACATAGCCCAACCCTCACTTGCTAAATGATTTGCCCAAGAGGGAAAAAACGTCCTCTTTTTGAACATGACGTCATGTGTGGGGGGGCTAGGGCATGGTGGTGAGATAATATGCTTTGGCACTTGGAAGTTTTGAGGGGTTTGAGGTCTTGACCTTGAAGGAAGACATTTGGATGCTTGACACGTGGCTTTGGCAAGCCTAGACACCCTCCTCCTACACCAACGACTTACTCCTAATGCCAAAACGTCCCCTAAAGGGGTGACGTCCTTCTAAATTAGGGTTTTCTTTGCGAAAAAGTGAAATTTTAAAGGAATTTTTAATATTATTTTGTAAAAGGGGCAAGATTAGGGTTGTTAACCCCTAATCTTGTGTTTTACCCTAAAGTATGTGGACAAACTATATTAGCTACATTTTGTATAAATAGAGATCACAAGATCTCATTGTTAACATAACTCTCCCTCATTCTGAGAGGATTTGGTCTGAAATTTTCGCTACATTTGGCTTTTTTGTCTCTTGTGCACTTGTTTATGGTTATATTGATGAATAGTTGATGGAGGAGTGAGGTGCTAGCCTTGGATGATGTTTTCTAGCTCTTATGGTGGATTATCTTGGCATTTATCTTGATCTTGGTATGGTATTTTACTATTATGCTATCATTTTTTCAAGTCAAGGATTGTTATGCTAGGAGCTAGGTGGGAGGAATAAGGGCATACACCCCCACCATAGTCTTCATCATTTTATGCTTCATCTCATTGATTGTACAAGGGTTTGCTATGAGAAGTATAAGGGCATACACCCTCTTAGCTTAAACCCTAGTTAGAGAGACTTGCCTTGGGAAGTAAAAGGGCTTACACCCCCAAGGAGGTAGCTTCTCTAGCTCTTTGTTTATTTGACTCCATTAACCCAATAGTAAAGGCACTAGTCGTACTTTTTTGCATTGGAGATACAAAATCATTGCCTTGGGAAATGCAATTTTTGATCTTTTGAAAGGTTTCTTGTTTGAAGTTGGTTTGCCTCATTGAAAGGAGTCTTCCCCTATTAGGGCGTCCCCTCTCTCCCATTACTTTGTTTGTTGTTACAAACCCTAACCTACAACCATTAGGGTTGATCTAACCTAGACAAACTACTAGCCATATCTCCTAAACTAACCCTAGACTAGCTCCTAAATTTTGCTCACTTACTCTACTAACTAGGGCGCATCTTTTGAGCTAACTGTTGGCATATTTTGATGGTGTAATTTGTTGATATAAGTGACTGAAAGCTACAGCCATAAGGCTGCAATTTTCTGCAGAAAATACATGTTTACAACAGCCATCTTCTCTTGCCTCTTAAGTGCCATTCTTCAACCTATATTCATTGCTAATCTTGATGCTGATTTACTTAACTAGTTTAGATCGTTGTATGCTGATTTAGATGCTTTACTTGCTGATATAAACTGTCATCTACTGCTGCAAATTAGGGACAGCAAATTTAACTTGCTGATCCATACTAACATATATCATTGCAAGTTGGATTTTCTTGTGTCTCGGGCAGGTACAATCATCCGAAGAAGTACTATACCTATGGGGCAACAATCACTTGACTTACAAGGAATATCTTCCCACTTTTCATTCCACTTGGACTTGACCTCTAGGGGCTTCACTTCCATTTCTCTCTGTCTCCATCTCAATCCCCCTAGGGTCACCGAAATCGCCTCCCCAAAGTGACCTAGTCACCCTTGAAGTGTGGGACCTACATCGAGGTGACATTGGGTGTAGGATTCCCAAGTTGTAGCACTCGCTTTGTGGTTGGGTTGGCTTTGCCCAACCTACAACTTGCTCTATAACAGAACCTGGGTGGGAAGGATAACAACCATTCCTCCCAACCACCCAAGCTACATCCAATGGACAGAACAAATGTAACAGTTTACTTTTACTTTCTAGACATTTGTATCCAAGGGTTTGTGCTAAATTGTTGAATTTCTAACCCTAGGAGGCAAATCGGCCCTCTTAGATTGTTCTTTATTGTCTTATCTAATGTTTTTGTGGCTTATTTAAGGATTTATTCAATTCTGGAAATTAATTACAGAAATAAAAATCAGAATTGTTGAAACCCTAGAGCTAGGGTTTGACCCTAAAAGGTGAAATCTAACCATACCCTTCTTTTTATTTCACTTTGGAATTGTTTATCAGGCTTATCTAATGTATTCCAATGGTGAAAATCATCTCGAAAGTGGTTCATTGCTTTCATATTTCATTTTGGAGATTTTTGGTGAAACCCTAGGGGGATTTGCACCATTTTTTGCAAGTTTGAAGTATTTGCTTGGTTAAATCTCATTTATAATTGCATTTTATTGTTGTTGGGCTGTTTTTGCACTAATATATCATTCTCCCAACAAGGAGTACCCAAGGATCTTCATCCCAAGTGCTTTTAAGTACTCTTGGGTCACTCTTTATGGTCCAAATCTGCAATTTCCTGTGTTTTGTCATAAATCAGCTATGAGGCACTAAGAAGGATCAAATTTCTTAACGTGTAATTTTTTTATTATGAATTAATATGAAGGAATTAATATTTTAGATGTTGTCATATGTAAGTACTTAGTATATATATATATGTTTTTAATATGTAATGGTGAGTGTAATTGTTTAACTTTATTTTTATTATTGTTATTTTTTTCTATTTGAGCCAAATTTAATTTTTTTTAATGTAACCTGATCTAACATAACAATAATGTGACAACATCTCTCCCATACTGGGCTGTAGAGCACCTCGCTACTCTCGGTGCAATCAGATTTTGGAATATCTTTGGACAACAGCAAGCTAGTCCAATTCACAACGAACAATCGAGATACGACTCAGGTATATCAATCACCCTTGATTTGTGCAACAAGATCTCACTCTTGTGCGGTAAAAGGTACATTTTCGTCATTTGAAGAGTAGTTTTATAGTGCCGGTTTGTATTTTCTGATGTAGAATATTTATATCAGATATCAACACTCTTACAAGTAGCTCTTAACCCTCTCTACATTTAGTGCCTTATGCCCTAACTCTTGGTTGAACATTCTTAAGGCATTTGGCTACTAAGGCACTGGTCTATCTTGTTAAAATAATAGGTGTGCTCGTTTTACCATAGACAATATCTCTATATTTTCACCCAACCATAGGCACAAAGGCCACCCCTGAGCACTGTAACCTTGATAGATAGAATAATTCTGGAAGCAGTACCAGACCCAACAGATGACCAAGAGATAGTGTATCTCTCTCTCTCCAAGAATAGCGCACCAAACAGAGAGTCCACAAACCAGAAACCAAGACCAAACAGAGAGTCCGCAAACCAGAAACCAAGACCAAACAAAGAGTCCGCGAATGCATCATATCTAAGTTGTACTGGGATGATCCGGAGTATCATCTACATCATCTCTAAGCCGTACTAGAATGACATAACTAGCATGATGCCAATACATCATATCTAAGTTGTATGCCACCTCTAAGTTGTACTTGCATGATGTAGATCAGTGCCTCACTGTATCATCTCTAAGTCGTACTAGCATGACATATCTAGCATGATGTCAATATATCATATCTAAGTTGTATGCCACCTCTAAGTTGTACTCACATGATCATATCTAGCATGACACGAGCCCCCTGCATCATCTCTAAGTTGTATGGCCATCTCTAAGCCGTACTAGCATGACATATCTAGCATGATGTCAATACATCATATCTAAGATGTATGTCATATCTAAGAGGTTTAATGGACAGGTTGATATGGGGCAACCTAAATGTTCCCTCGACACATGCAGAGGGAGTCACAAATATGATTCTAGTGTATGGGAGATCGATCTAGGGAGTCAGATAGGAGTTTAGAGGCTTCAACATATCGTATATTATTCATTTCCAGAGCTAGGAGTCAAGGATAGGGATGAGACTTTGGTTGGTAGGCCTAGATTTGATAAGGGGCGAGGCTTAGGTAACCTCAGTGTCACAAAGATAGCCTAAGGTCCTCTAGAGCAAAACTCAAAGAAAGGGTCGAGGAAATTTAAGGGTAAGTCAATCAAAAGGAAGAAGAAATGTGTTAGGGTGAAAAAGGAGAAGATAAATCTCATGTTGGGTGAAGATGTTACAAGGAAGATGTAATGACATTGAGTGGGAAATCCCTAACTGGCCACTTACTTGATATGAAGGTTTCTAAGAAATCTTTGCACAAAGGAATTGAAAAGGCTTGCAGCCTTTTACTACTCAAACTCTCGGTTAGGTGTAAAAGTCCTAACCACAATAGGAAAGCCTAGAGGCAACTATAAGGCAAGCCACCCACTCTCATCTCGGTGGCCTTGCCCCACACTTCAAACTACGGAAAAGAGATATCCTAGTCTAGGCGGGAATCCCTAAGGTCAATTTAGCTAATCGTGTAGAAGTGGGAGTGTTAGTCAGCCTAGATTGAATATAAATTATTAAACAAACAACCAAATTTGCCTTAAGTTAGAGAACGTGAGGAAGCATGCAAGCGTGTTGTACGATTAATCACCAATATTACACAAGTTTATCAATGAGTAGATTTGAAATTAACCAGAAACTTGTCTCTAGGCACTCCTATTACGGTTAGGAATTTTACACCTAAGCAAGAGTTTGAATCGTAACAGAGCCGAATGTCCACTTTTCCACATTTTAACTACCGGTGGCTGGCATTCAAATTTTAGTCAAAAGCATATGCAAAGAGGATCCTGGAGGAAAAGTGGTATTGGGGTTCTACGCTGCCAGCATTGAGGAAATGGACTCTGTGTTTTGACCCTATGTTGGAAAAGAGTTTCACAATCCAATATGAGTAAAATTACCAAGTTTGCCTCTTGAATTTTGGAATAGAAAAATTCCAGAGGCAATTGGCAATAGGCTTGGAGTGTTTATCAATTTGGAAGAGAATACTCTAACAAATTTACCAGGACTACAGCGAAAATGTTGGTGGAAATAGATCCGAGGGAAGGGCTTCCAAAGGTTGTTGAAATTGAATTAGAGACTAAAAACTATAGCTAAATTCTAGACTCTTGGAAAATCCCCTTTCAATGTTTGAGATGTCATGAGCAAGGGCATATGGCAAGGGATTGCCCACGACCTAAAAGGAAATGGAAATGGAGAAAGGTTGAGAAAAAAAAGGGAAATATGAAGACCAAGGAAAACTCTCAAAGCAGTGAAGAGCTGGACAGGAAGTTATTCAGGAAACAGCAAAAGGTTATGGGTGTTTCAAAAGAAATGTCTTTAACGGGTATGGAACAAGTCTCGGTTTCGACAGAAGAAGGCAGAGATCTGAGCATAGGCTTGAATAAAGCCAATGAAGCTGTTGAAAACTGGGATACAGTTCAAGAGGAGCTTGACAAAGCTATGGAAGCTTAGTCAAAAGGTATGACCCAATCTGTTAATCCTTCCTCTGTCTTCTCTGAGAATGGTAAAATCTCAAAGAAAAATATGGAAGTTGTTCAACTGGAGGTCCAGAAGGACAAGGAAGAAACAGAAAGAAATCCTCAAATTTGTATCAAACATAAACAAATTTTCAACCTCATACCTATCAAAACCTAGTTATTCCCTACAAGCACTTTAACAAAACTGCAAACTGAAAATGTCAAATGTGGATACAAGGTGAGTCATCTAAAATCGGCTATGAGGTGAGTTATCTGACATCGGCCCATGTCTTATAAATGTAAATGGAGTTACGGTTCTTGAAGCTATTGCGGTTTGAATAAGCATAGAACAACTTTAAAAGAAGAAATTTTGGGGCAAGACAACCTTCATCGCAGGAAAGAAAGAAAAAAAGAATTATATATATATATGAATGTCCACGCATTACCAAATTACGTCAATGGGACTCAAAAGTACATCCAGTGAACTTCTAATGGAAACAGCATGAAAGCACTTTAACAAAGAGGTCATATGAGGAAATCAGTTCAGAAGTAAAATGAGCATCAATAAAAGTCTAAACAAATGAATATTTATATGTCAAACACATCAATATGACATTCCACTATCAGCATTTACCTTGCATCCAAAATCCCTAACCCTACACCAAAGTCATCATTCACTATATGTTTCTTCCAAGCGCAAAACTAAGAACCTAACTGCCATACCAATGTTAAGGCTTGATTTTGTACTCTTGAAACAGAAAGGAGAAGAAAATAGTTTGTGGTTCTTACTGCAAGTACATGCCTACTAGCTTTGTACTCCTGAAATACTCAACAGAAAGGAGAAGAAAATAGCTTGTGGTTCCTAATGTAAGTGCATGCCTATTTGTTCAACCACATGAATCTGACGATTAAGTCAGGCATTGTCTACAAAATGGCTGACAGTCAAACCATTATGGAAAGTGATATGGCACAACTCAAACCAGTAAAAGTTTAAAAATGTCCTAGATGCACTAAGTATGAAGTAATCCAAGGGTCCTAGAAGTCTGTATTCTTTAAATACTCAAATTAGGATATTATTATTTCAGTTAATAAACAAGAGATTATTGAATCTTTGCCCATTTATCGAATAAGCAAGCATATTATTTTTTAAATAGTGCAAGTATAGGCTTTATAAGGTACCAGAAAAAATAAAAATAAAACATAGGCCAAACATTTGGACATAATTTTCAACAAAAGCAAGAAAGAAGACAAGGGAGGTAACTGACCAGTAGAACTTCTCGGCTTGCTCTGACTTATGCGACCCTTAAAACTCTTGTCACCACTCTGGTTTTTTAGCAGCTCCTGCTGCTTTCGAACATTTTCTTCAGTGAAATGCATAAGGCGGTCTGCGCCAACCCATTCGTCCCAACTAGCCATCATTGAAATCATCTAATATCATCATTAATTGTCTATGAATCCCTCCCAATAAACAGCAGAAAGTAAAAAGAAAAACAAAACAATCTGCCAACCTAACCTTACTTTTCCCTTTTCCATCGTCGAATATTCTTATATTTTAGATTCCATCCGTATGTAGTTAGAACGACTTATCAACAACATTTTATAGCCACATCATATAAGAACCAGTCGATAAGTTATAAGCTCGTGTAACACTAAGATTCTTACAAATTTCAGAATAAGGTATTAACCTTCAACACTTTCATTCCCAAACCTGCTATGGATTCTACACACCATAGCAGTATTTTCTGCTTGTTTAGTAGTACAAGCAAAACAAAAAATATATGAATATTTATATAGATTCTTACTCATTGATCAGTAATTAATCATCTCACGAATTTTATGACATATAGGAGATAAATTTCTAAGGCATAACAGAAAGAATCAAAGAAATACATAAATACATGTAATAAGATACCCTGTTTTCACTAAAAAATTCCTATACGAGCATGGAACCATACACTAAGATACTGCTTCATTTCAGTTTTCTTGCAGATAGAGAGCACGACAATGTAAGTCAAAAAATTGAAGGCGTGTGGAAAAACAACAAATGAGAACTCACTTTTTGCTCCAACCCTGCAAAAGGGACATACAGAAAAATTATTAGAAACTAAAGATTACAGTATAAGTCAAGATTAATTAGATATGATGGCACTCATATGCATTCAATTAGCTAAGTTTTTACTTGACCCTAAAACATTTTGATACACAACTTAATGAGGCATCCAAATGTGTCAGAAGTGTACACTACAGGAGAGGCAACCCAATGTCTCAGAATTAATAAATATGTTTCTTAATTTATCCACTGGTTGCAAGAATGTAACAGGAATTCAAACTTGAAAACTGCCTGCATGATAATGAACCAGAAGCATATGCTACCAAGTTAAGGCCATTCCATGAAGGTTACAAAACTTATCTTCTGATCCATCTATAACTTCCATAATAGGAAAAGATAAAGAGCAAAAGCGACACTTACCAAATAGTGGACATAATATTTCCATTCTTTCTTCCGAAGCTCTGCTCTCTGGACCTACATGAGGAAAGCAAAATCGATTAGGTATTACTACTGTACCATTTTCAATCTAAAAGCATGTCATCAAATTCCTCTTCACCCACATTAATTTGAGTCCACAACTTCTGCCCTACTACAATATCATGAATATTTTAATAACTAATTAAGACAAGTGAAGATTGATGATTAGACACCATATGCTTAACATTAACAAAAATGCAACAGCCTGGTGGCTAAAAGATGAATTATTCAAACAGAACAAACTGTGTAATAACAGAAACAAGAAAAATCCTTAAACAAGAGCCTGTGATGTACTCAAGCATTGAGTAATCTGTAAATAATCTAAAATATATTCCATAAATTTATAAACGTAAATAAAAACAGGTGTACTAATCATTGGATGACAGAATAAAACATTAATGGAACAGTAAATTACAAATTAATCTTCCATCAAAATATATTATCAATACTCATCAAGAACAACATGGCATTCATCAATTATTGGGCATCATTGAGGCTGCAGACAAGAATCTAGTAGTGGGCATCTAACTGCTCCATCTGCGTTGGGCAATGTACCCAAGCTGGAAGCTGGTATGTCTCGCATCTCTGTGGCCTCATTTAAGTGGGTTATCTCTCAACAAAACCAGGATGTGCTGTCTCACCGACCTAATGTACCATGCATCCATAACTGGTGTATCTACCTGCCGCTTAATGCCTCCAATCACTGAGATAAGCTGGAAGAAGGAACTGATCAACAGTCAACCTAGTGGAACTAGGTCTCGATAATTCCTGTAAGCTTCATCACTTGTGTGTGATCACCTCTCAGATGTAGAGAGCTAAACACCTCTGATATGGATAGTAAAAAGGGATAGCAAGGGACACTCCAGAATCTCAATATAGACAATGGTATCACCCTTTTATCTAATTATGTAAGGCACACATGAAGATAAGTGTATCTCAGTGCTTGCCTCCTATAGATGGCACAATTGACAAATCCTCTCCATCTGCAGAATGTGGTGATCAAACTCAACACATAGCTGGTGAGAACAAACCATAAACTAGATGAATGGAATCTTGATGGCATGTCATCAATGACATCAAATATAGTCATGACTCAAGACAAACAATGAGGTCGTCCGTCAACTACAAAAAATGGCCAGAGTAGAAGGCCATCTTGGCGACAAGGATGGGAGCAGAGCAGATCTACGTGACCTAAATATATCGTCGACAAATGTCTCCCTAACCGCCTTATCGATCTCCCCTTTGCCGGGAAGAGGTTGTTAGGGGTGTCCAAAGAATACCTAAACATGGGGAGCCGCTCAATAGAAATGTTGTGGATTGAAGGAGCAAAGAAACCTTTGAGAACCATCCCTACCAATGCCCTGGGAGATCCATGGAGTCAATCTCCTTTGAAGAACAAAAGGCCAAGTACGGGTATCTCTCCTATCCTGCAGCTAAATACCCTGAAGTGCATATCCTATGACAAAAGAAACAACCCTAAATATGTTCTCAAGGAGTAAGGGATGGACACCAAACTCAACTTGAACAATGACCTAAGGAATAATTTGTTTGCAACAAATCATACATTGAAACATGATAAATTGGACTCTCTCCATATGTATCCAATCAACTAGAAGCAAACTAGGTCCCTAAACCTCAAAACCATATAACACAACGAGTTTGATAATCGTGTCAAATAGATGTATCTTCGAGGGAATCTCCTAAAAGTCCAAGGAAAGACTTGTGCTCAAGCACAAAAAAAGACACATAACCCTGGTTAGTCGACGTTGGGAAGCAAGCCTCAACTTGAATCTATGACCCATGAAAATTTCAAGGATACATACTTTTCCTCAAGTGTAAAATTTTGGTGAATCTTACTAATTTTTAAAATGCCAACTACAAATGTTTGGCAATATTTATGTAAAAAATTCAAATTTCTAAGGATTTCATATAATTTCTAGAGATTTTTGGCAATTTTTTAAGTAAGATAATTTTATCTTATGTGAGTTTGGCAAACAGTCATTTTGAAATGGTAAATGGTTTTTGGGAAAAAATTCGAAAAGTAGCCAAATGGGAAGATTTAGCCCCTAAAACTTTCCCTGCTAATCCCAAGTAAGTATATGCTCTAATGATCTCTACTTCACTCGCTTGGAAGAAGAAGCAAAAATCTAACATAGTGCCCTTAGAGTTGTTGAAATTCTTGGCCTTAGTTTTGCAAAGGTTGATCTCCAACTATTTATAGACATAAAAACCAACAAGGGCGTTGAGTTGCCTTTGTAGGCCCTCGGGGGAGGATGCCAAGAGGACCATATCATCTGCAAACATAAGTAAACAATTCAAGACCTGGTGTAAAGGGAAACCATCATAAATATGTGTGCTCTAACTTCTCACTAACATATTCCTCCAACTCATCAATGTAGATCCCAAATAAAGCCAATGAGTGGGGTCATCCCTACTTGACTCCAATGGTGCTTTTGATGAAGTTAAAAAGTAACTAAGTGCACAAAGATAATCTATAATTGTCTCATAGAACCTCATTATAGTAACAATGAGCATCTCATACATGTTAATATCTCACGACCTCTAGAACAAAAGCTCTCCCTCAACAGAATCGAAGAACTCTTTGAAGACCTTATCTAGCTTCTTAAATAATGGCTTGGACTTGAAGAGTAAAGATGTAGTCACTAGTTTGATCGTGTTTCTTGAAGCATGCATGTCCCTGGCTCAAAGTTTATTCCTCTCCAAATGCTCAAAAATATATTTGTTCAAGACTGTAGCATAAAGCTTGGCAAAGGTGTGTCCAATCATAATAGTCTTGTACTTATTTGGACCAAAATTGTTACCCTACTTAAAAACAAGGTGAATGATATGTTGCGACCAAAACGAAGAGCAATATGAAGTGCAAGTGAATCAATTCCAATCTTGAGAAATTCAACTTGAAGACCTTCCCCATCCACTACTAGAATAGTGCACAAATCTTAATAGCTCTATTAATGTCTCCAAGGGTAAATAAGTGGCAAGAAGTACAGGAGATGGAACAAGAACTGAGGGTTGAGCCAACAAATCATAAAGGGAAGTGGCATGAGAGACCCAAGAATGGAAATCAATGTTTGTGGGAAGTGTGGCTTTCTTAGAAAGGAGAGTACACCAAAAAGTCTTAGGGGTAGTGTGGAGGGTTAAAAGAAGTTAAGAGTTTCCTTGAAGCAAAAAAGACCCATTTCTTGCACTGGAGTATGTTATCCCCGATATCTAGGGATAACTAGGAGATCATGTCTCGAGGCCCACATGGTCCTAGACATGGAGTACCGAGAGCAGGAGCGACTTGAGCATGGTCCTGGAGGACCCATCTTCTTCTTCTCAGCCAGACTTGTCCTGCCAGCAGTACCAGCCTCCATCACTACCGGCCTGGGCTTGCATCAGAAAGGCTCTTGCTCCATGAGGTAATTGGTCCGGGGTATCATGGTATGTGTCATATTTGATCATTATAACCTTCTTATGTATGCATTAGATCTCTTTCACTTTGGATGACTGCTTGGATCTTACACTAATCCGCTTGACCACTGTTGGGGTGATTGATGGGGTGGCTTAGCAAGTTGGTATTCATGGGTTTTGGTTAGCCACCAAAGAGGGTTTGCAGAACCATCGTCC